>JASAMW010003839.1:0-31501 GCA_030247985.1 Epsilonema sp. ZAB3_2
TTGTAAGTAGGACAACGTGTTGATTGAGGAACGGAGCTTGTCCTTTTCTGTGTGGTCGGATTTACCCCAGGCGACCCTATTTCTCAAAAGCTGATGCTGTGTGAGATGCAATAGGGTAGCGTGGGTAGCCTAGTACCGAAGAAGGCCATTGTTTCTACGCATGGGTGGACGGGTTCTGGCCGGATTTACCCCATAATTCCCTGTGCACATCATGGCATGACTACGCCCCTTCAGAGAGGCTCTGCTGGGCTCGAAAGCTACCGATTTTGCTGGCAGATCCTACCTCTTTTCCTATGAAGGATTCGGTGTTTTTGGGTTGCCCGGATTTCCCCCGGCCTTCCGCCTCTACAAGAAACTGACCATCAAAGCGATGGCGTTCTTTTCGCACCATCGCAGAGGTGAACTACAGGAGGCTGCCTATAGAGCGGTGGAAATGATGGAACAGGAGTTTGACAAGAGGAATGGAGAGGTAAATAGGGTACTATGGGGTAAACCCGGGCACCTAAGCTTTTCTGAACTTGCCGCTTCTGCAAATATTGAACATGGTAGCTCATTTGAAAGAGGAGCGTTCAAGGAATCGATTGGTAGAGTATTTGTCTCAATCGGTCTATGGTTGCTGAGATATACTAGGTGTTTCGGGTTTACCCCCGTGTCCGGGTGGTTTACTCCACAGTACCCTACTAACTACATATGATGGGGTAAACTCGACCATGGGAAAATCCGGCCGCCTAAGTATCAGGGCTGTGTATGTCTCAGCAATCAATGGAGCGATTGAGACTAGTCTGTTATCAATCGCTTCCTTTAACTCTCCTCCTTCAAATGAGCTATTTGGTTCACCATTTGCTAAAGCAGCAAGTTCAAAGGAGCTTGGGTGGCCAGGTTTATCCCATGGCCGAGTTTGCCCCCTACAGTACTCTGCTGTGTAGGTTGACATTCCTGCATGATTGTACTGGATTTTGCATGAGGACGGGTTTTGCTTCGTTTAGGCTTTTGACCCCAAGCTCACATTGTACCATGTTGTTTGGACCATCATGGGATACATTTGCTATGGCCGATTTTTCAAGCCTGAAGATCCCGAAGTAAGAGAATGTGGGATGTAATCTGGTTTTTCCCCAATATTTTGACCCGTTCCGAAATTTCTCCTGTTAACCCTTCGCCACTTTGCTTGTCACAGTCGTCGCACCACATACGAAATCCGCAACAAACTGGTCGCATTTTACCACGGACTGCAATCTGCGACCGCTTCGGCAAGCAAATATGGCGAAGGGTTAACCCCTCCTCTATTTCGATGGTCTCCGCGACTAAAATGCGACCCCGATGACAAAATCGACAAAGTGTCAAAAACGCCATCGGAGATTCACTGGTAGCATTTGGACATTTTTTTCGACAATACGATCGCATGCGATTCTAATGAAATACTAGTCAGTGCGATAGCATTTTGGTCGCCCTTGGCCCTATAGGTCGCATTTTTTGGTTGCGGGGACTATCGAAAGAGAGGAGAGGTTAAGAACTGGTGACCAAAGTTGAGCTGTAGTGAGCTCGTCGATGGACTTTTTCGGGCACTTCGGTGTGGGTTAAAAAGACGGACCATTTTATTTCAAGGTTGCGGAAATCCTCAGCACAGCGGATGAATTCGGAAAGGCGGTGATGTTCGGCGTACTGTACGACTACCTACCCTGGACGAAGGTGTTCATGCGCAACCAACTGCAACGCTACATGCGATTGACTGACAAAATCTTCGAGCAGTCGAGAAAGCTGGCGGCTGCAAATGTGAAAAATTGGGACGGGCACAGCATGCGGAATTTGGCGGATATGTTCTGGAAAGCCGACAGGGACATGGACCCAGCCGAGAAGGGTAAGGGTTAAAAGTTAACCCTTTCCGAAAAGCAGGCTCAGAAGTGAACCGCGCTGTTGATCTGAAATTATTCGGTTCAGTTGAACTTGAATCGGCCAGGTTGACTTGTGAAACGATGGTTTTCGGGATGGGTTAACTAGGGTAGAATGGGGTAATTCTGGCAAAGGTATAAATGGGTGTAATATAATGTCCTCGAAGTGAGGACATTAGGACATTAATGTGAGGACATTAATATCCTATAATGTTAGTGTAGGGTACTGAGGGGTAAATTAGACGATGGGGTAAACCGGGCCGCCTAAAGTACAAATTATAATTCTAGGACCCATGTATTATTTATCTCGAGAACTACGCGACGTAGAGCAAAGCGGTCAAAACTTCCACGGATAACTTTAGCTCGCCTCTCCAATAAAAAAAACCGTTTGTCTCCAGCTGCTCTGTGTGTCGAGATCTCGCCAAATTTCTTCAGTACTAAAATCGCCAAATCGGGCGTGGACCATTGGGCAATTCTAAACCTCGCAAACTCCCGAAAAATCAAAATGGCAGAAATAAGCATACGTGATGAAGACGATGAAAATGCGCATCGGGCGTACAGGGTTGTAGGGTGTCGTGGTTTGCGTGGTTTAGCGTCTGCCGAAAGGTGACACGATTTCAGTGCTGAAGGAATTTGGCGAGATCTCGACACACAGAGCAGCTGGAGACAAACGGTTTTTTTTATTGGAGAGGCGAGCTAAAGTTATCCGTGGAAGTTTTGACCGCTTTGCTCTACGTCGCGTAGTTCTCGAGATAAATAATACATGGGTCCTAGAATTATAATTTGTACTATAGTATAGTAGTACATACCGAAGACAATTTTTTTCGACGTGGGTATGTATCCGGGTTTACACCACCAATAAAACCGGCCAAGTTTACCCCACCCTACATATGCTGGCAAAAATCAGACCACTAGAAAACAATTGATATCACTGAAGAAAAGTAATAGCCTACCTAGTTGGAGTTATCCTAGAAAACCCCATATTTTTTAGAATCCTTGGAAATTGGTGAAGAGACGTTGAAGGATATGTTGACGAATTTATTCGGTGCCGGTTTTGCCACTGTCGCAGTCACCTTGAAGTGGAGCTTCCTCTACATGGCCAAGCACTCCGAAATTCAGGTAGGCCTACAGCATTTCTGACTTATTTATTATTCGGCTTAGGCTTAGCAATGAACATAGGCTTAGCAATGGACATAGGCTTAGCAATGGACATAGGCTTAGGCTTAGGCTTGGGCTAATGGACATAGGCTTAGGCTTAGGCTTAGCAATTAGACATAGGCTTAGGCTTAGCAATAGACATAGGCTGAGGCTGAGGCTTAGCAATGGACATAGGCTTAGCAATGGACATAGGCTTAGGCTTATTCTTAGGCTTAGGCTTAGCAATGGACATAGGCTTAGGCTTAGGCTTAGCAATAGACATAGGCTTAGGCTTAGCAATAGACATAGGCTTAGGCTGAGGCTTAGCAATGGACATAGGCTGACGCTTTGCAATGGACATAGGCTTAGGCTTAGGCTTAGCAATGGACATAGGCTTAGGCTTAGGCTTAGCAATAGCAGTGGACGTAGGCTTAGGCTTAGGCTTAGTAATAGACATATGCTTAGGCTTAGCAATGGACATAGGCTTAGGCTTAGCAGGCTTAGGCTTAGGCTTAGCAATAGACATAGGCTTCTACTAACAAATAGGGCTGATGTCTGTCTGTCTGTCTGTCTGTCTGTCTGTCTGTGTGTGTGTGTGTGTGTGTGTGTGTGTGTGTGTGTGTGTGTGTGTGTGTGTGTGTGTGTGTGTGTGTGTGTGTGTGTGTGTGTGTGTGTGTGTGTGTGTGTGTGTGTGTGTGTGTGTGTGTGTGTGTGTGTGTGTGTGTGTGTGTGTGTGTGTGTGTGTGTGTGTGTGTGTGTGTGTGTGTGTGTGTGTGTGTGTGTGTGTGTGTGTGTGTGTGTGTGTGTGTGTGTGTGTGTGTGTGTGTGTGTGTGTGTGTGTGTGTGTGTGTGTGTGTGTGTGTGTGTGTGTGTGTGTGTGTGTGTGTGTGTGTGTGTGTGTGTGTGTGTGTGTGTGTGTGTGTGTGTGTGTGTGTGTGTGTGTGTGTGTGTGTGTGTGTGTGTGTGTGTGTGTGTGTGTGTGTGTGTGTGTGTGTGTGTGTGTGTGTGTGTGTGTGTGTGGGTGTGTGTGTGTGTGTGTGTGTGTGTGTGTGTGTGTGTGTGTGTGTGTGTGTGTGTGTGTGTGTGTGTGTGTGTGTGTGTGTGTGTGTGTGTGTGTGTGTGTGTGTGATGCAATAAACTCACTCAGTTTTGCAGCTCCAGCGTCGTGTAATGGCTCAATCGAAAGCTTATAAGCCCAAGGGCGCCAGGAAGGCCTTCGATTTTTGATCTGATCAGTCGGTCGCCAATAATCGATCGATAATCGATATTTTAGTACTAAAAGCGCGCAGATTCGCTCACACTCACTCAATTTTGCAGCTACAGCATCCATCCAGGGCTCTTCAAAGAGCTTATGCCCTCGAGGGCGCAAGGAAGGCCTTCGATTTGTGATATGATCAACCGATCACCAATAATCGATCGATAATCGATATTTCGTCTTCCACACGTCCGGGTAAAATAATCAAACTTTGCAACAGAAAAAGCAAACCGAAGCCCTTCGATTTTTGATCTGATCAGCCGATCACCAATAATCGATCGATAATCGATATTTTAGTACTAAGAGTACACAGAAACTAAATGACGCATCTTTTCCAGCCAGCGTTTGCAAATGGTCAAGCCCGAAAGTGCACATGAGACTAAGCAGGAGATGTGTCAAAGGGTTGCCAGGTCTGCAAAGGGCTGCCAGATTGCTAATGCGCAGAGAAGGGTTGCCTGCAGATGCACAAAACGGTTGGCTAGATCTATGCAAAAGGGGTTTTCAGATCTGCGATGCGATAGGGTTGCCAACTCTGTGAAAGGGTTGCCAGATGTGCAACTTTTTGCCAGCTGTCCAAAATGGTTGCCAGATTAGATACATAAATAAGTTTCCATATCTACAGTACACAACAGGGTAGGGTTGCCAGATCTGCAAAAGGGTTGCCAAATTTGCAAAAGGTTTTACTGCGAAGCTGTAACGGGCCACTGGTAGGCTTAACAATGGACATAGGCTTAGGCTTAGCAATGGACATAGGCTTTGGCTTAGACTTAGCAATGGACATAGGCTTAGGCTTAGCAATAGACATAGGCTTAGGCTTAGCAATGGACATAGGCTTAGGCTTAGCAATGGACATAGGCTTTAGGCTGAGGCTTAGGCTTAGCAATAGACATAGGCTTAGGCTTAGCAATGGACATAGGCTTAGGCTTAGCAATAGACATAGTCTTAGGCTTAGCAATAGACATAGGCTTAGGCTTAGCAATGGACATAGGCTTAGGCTTAGGCTTAGCAATAGACATAGGCTGAGGCTTAGCAAGAGACATAGGCTTAGCAATGGACATATGCTTAGGCTTAGCAATAGACATAGGCTTAGGCTCAGCAATGGACATAGGCTTAGCCTTAGGCTTAGCAATAGACATAGACTTAGGCTTAGCAATGGACATAGGCTTAGGCTTAGCAATGGACATAGGCTTTGGCTTAGCAATGGACAGAGGCTTAGCAATAGACATAGGCTTAGGCTTAGCAATAGACAGAGGCTTAGGCTTAGCAATGGACATAGGCTTAGGCTGAGGCTTAGCAATAGACATAGGCTTAGGCTTAGGCTTAGGCTTAGCAATGGACATAGGCTTAGGCTGAGGCTTAGCAATAGACATAGGCTTAGGCTTAGGCTTAGGCTTAGGCTTAGCAATGGACATAGGCTTAGCTTTAATGGACATAGGCTTAGGCTTAGGCTTAGGCTTAGTAATAGACATAGGCTTAGGCTTAGCAATGGACATAGGCTAAAGCTTAGCAGGCTTAGGCTTAGGCTTAGCAATAAACATAGGCTTAGGCTTAGGAATGGACATAGGCTGAGGCTTAGGCTTAGCAATGAACATAGGCTTAGGCTTAGCAATGGACATAGGCTTAGGCTTAGGCTTAGCAATGGACATAGGCTTAGGCTTAGGCTTAGCAATGGACATAGGCTTAGGCTTAGGCTTAGCAATGGACATAGGCTTAGGCTTAGCAATGGACATAGGCTAGCAATTAGCAATGGACACGTACGTTACGCACCTTCTGCTTTTGTATTATAGGACAAGCTTCATTCCGAAATAGTCAGCACTCTCGGACATACCAGTCGGCCTACTTTTGCAGATCAAGAAAAGCTTCCATATGCCACTGCCGTCCTTACAGAAGTCTATCGTGCTTCCAGCATGGCATCTCTAGCCATGACGCATGCAACCACTAAGGACACATCCCTACAGGGCCACTCCATTCCCAAGAATACGCCAGTCGTCTGCAATCTCTACTCTGCTCACTACGACGAAATCTACTTTCCACGTCCTGACGAATTTAACCCTCAGCGTTTTCTGACCTCGAGTGGACAGTTGGATAAGGCTCAGTGTGACTTGGTGTTGCCCTACGGGCTAGGGGTTAGAAGGTGTGGCGGTGAAGTGTTGGCTAGATTGGAGATTTGGCTGTTTTTCGTGGCGATTTTTCAGAGATGGGAGGTTGTGCCAGGGTTGGGTGAAAAGTTGGATCCTACTGATTATCGGTTTGGTTTAGGATTGGACCCGAAACCTTTCAAAGTCGCGTTTAAGCGTAGGGTTTGATGATTCTGTTTTCAACGTGATTCGAATTGTGGATCTTTTTGTTTCGATTTGAAGCGCTAATTTTCGGGTTAGAATTACTGGAAACTTCCCCTGAATGCTATGCTTGTGCCAAAATTGATGTTTTGCTTAGGTCTACTGTACGTAATGGACATAACGTGTACGTGTAGCATGTACGAAGCTCTGATATAGGATATAAGAATCTAATATACTTTTGCCGCCCTGTGGGCATTTATGAGGTGTACATACCTGCTGTAATGTACGCATAGGCATTGCTTTGACGTACATAGCATTGATTTGATGATGATATCGTCAACATTCCTGTTTTGCAACAGTTGTGTATTTACGCACAAAGAAATTCAGTGATCTCTGGAACTTTCGATGAGTATTTTTGTGCACCATTATTTGTGTTCGCTTTTTATTTTTCTAAAAATACTTCGAGTTATTACTCCCTCATATTCATCAACTGAAAAGAAAATCTTGATTAAAACGCGCCTCCACATTTCACAGAAATGTATCATCAGCCTAAAATATGTAAACTTACAGTACACATCACTAAATAACACACAAGAATATTGAAGCTGTGGAATAATTTCAAGCTTACTACACGTACAGTATGTACACATAATACGCACTGTGTGCAGTATTTACAATAGAATAGACGTCCTCCCAATGTGTATGTACGGAACGCACCACATATGTACGTAAACATACTACGTACCATAGTAGGAGCAGGTCCAACGTAACCAAACCACCTACTTTGCTACGAGCTATTAGATTTTCAATTCTCAGTCCAGTCACACCTGCCAGCCAGGTACAATTTGTTGACAAAATTCGGAGCTACGCACTAAAGGAACGACTGACGTGACGACAGCACTGCAATAGGCAACGAACCTACTACGTACATGTAAGAAACTATGAAAGCAAAAAAGCTCATTTCAAAGCCCCCTTCGTTCACACCGCACAAAACACTTGAACCATAAATCGGGAAATAAAAACTTGCCTCATTTGCTTCCAGCAATGAACCAACCACACGCACATGTCACTATTTCACCCAAAAATCTGACTCACACATAATAGCATCTTTTCCATTTATAAACTTCCCTAAACAAACAGCCCAAACTGTCCATACGGTATGAGAGCAAAAGCGTAGCGACAGAAGAAATTACAGTACATTATTTACAGCTGCACAAGAGCAGAAAAAGGAAGCCCACAAACTAGGCAGGGGCTCGAACACGCTGGGTGATCCACAGTCTACCTTTACGGATGTCCACTCACGTATTGAAGTGGTTGGACCTCCCAATGTCCATGACATAACCATTTTCTAATTTTCGCAATTCACAAAAGTCATGTCTTACGCCCGATTTCAGACCACAACAAGGAAAGAAAATGTACGGAGACGGATCGATCAACTGAATTCATCCACTTCATGAGCGCCAACCAACGACCCCGACTCGACGCGTCCACTTCAACAGCACCACCCACGACCCTTTCAAAACTGCAAATTGTGGGACGGCTGGCGCATCATTCAGTTGATCGATCCGTATCTGTCTCCGTACATTTTCTTTCCCTGTTGTGGTCTGAAATCGGGCGTAAGACATGACTTTTGTGAATTGCGAAAATTAGAAAATGGTTATGTCACGGACATTGGGAGGTCCAACCACTTCAATACGTGATGTGGACGTCTGTAAAGGTAGACTGTGGATCACCCAGCGTGTTCGAGCCCCCGCCTAGTTCCTTGGACGAAACCCATCAGAACACTAAAGGACGCAAAAAACGAAGAGAACAGCAAATAAACCATAAATAGTAAAATCAAATCTGTCTAACCAAAGTTGCCTTTTTCGGGCCTATGCCCATGCCGCGAAAAATAGAAATTGCAGGGTAATATGGAGTAAATCCGGCCATGGGGTAAACTAGGCCACCTACGCTCCTTTGAACAAATGATGAACCAAAAGCTCATTTGAAAGAGGAGAGTTCAAGAAATCGATTGTTATAAAATTTGTCTCAACGGTCCATTGGATATGCAGCCCTGAAACTTAGGTGCAGGGTTCGTACCAAAGCGGCTTTAGCCAAAATCAAGACATTATCAAGACACAATTTAGGAGGGCCGCACCGGGGTCTGGGGCGGAGCCCCAGCCGCCGGAGGCCCGAAAATTTTTTGAAGCATTCTAATTTCCATGAAAAAAGTGTCTCAAAAATTTATCAGAGATTAAGAACAGATGACCCATAGTATACATACATAAATACTCCACTCATCGACACTAGTGCGCTACACACGAGGTGAGTAAACTCACGGTGAATTCCCCGTATGTGATGAAGCATAGGGATGCGGTGAATTCACCGTGAGTTTGACACTTACCACGTGTGAACACGTGAGAAAAATTTTGCGCGTGGGAGCAAGTGAGGATGCTCTACACGAAAAATAAAACTCGAAGTTCACACTCACCACGTGTGAAGCGCGCTACTGCCAGCTTTCAAACTCATGAGCCAAATCGCCGCATCCGCACACACACTCAAGCACAGCCTCACACAAAATTGTAAGCCTAAATCGCACTTGTATGTCGCGCGGGAAAAAATTTTCACTCCACACAGAGCGTGAGAAAAAAATTTGTTCCCGCGGCACGCAAACAGCTAAAAAAACTCAAAATTTATCAAGACACTCATAAATTATAAAGACATTATCAAGACAATCAAGACATGGATCTATTATAAAGACAAAATAAAGACAATCAAGACAATCAAGACACGGTACGAACCCTGTTAGGTGGCCGGAATTTCCCACGGACGGATTTACCCTATTCCACACAGCAGTGCATGTAAATTGCGCAGCACAGGCAGAGGCTAAAAGAAGACAACCTAGCTAGCTGGCTACAGACGATACTTTTTTAAAGACTCGATGGACACACCTCTGGATCACTCCGTGAACTTGATGTTGATGTTTCAAGCATGATGCAAACGAGATGAGCCTCCTCCAAAAAAGCCTTTTCTTCGCTTCGTCGTTGAACCATCCGATGTTTGATTGAAATTCATCTTTTCCGCATCCTCATCATCGATTTCTTCGATAATCGGACCACTGTGACGACTGGCGTTTGTCCTGGAATGACGTAAAAATAGAAAAAATCACAACTAACCACGAGGCTAAAGGGGAATCGATCTCGTAATAGGTGTGGTCCAAATAGGAAACAGTCCTGCGGGCGACTTTGCGAAGTAATAAATGCTGCTCTTAGCTTTCCGATGCCTTGGACATCTTTTTTCTTTCCGCGAAAGAAAAAGCAGCATAGGTACTACACAAACAAATTCGCAACAAACACATTCCCATATCGAAAACACTAAATACACATACCCAGGACTAACAGCCTCAGTTTTGGAGATCCTAATTTACTTTACTCCTACCCAAAATACCCACGCCGATGTCTGACACCCCAATTTCACACCTAAATTAACACATACCGCGACAAGGCGTCATTGTTGACAACAAATCGCTCAGCTGTTGTCGGTTTGTTGTCCGTTTGTTGACGACGAGACAACAAACCGATAACACCCACATTTTATTCGTCAAGAAACGGACAACAAACTGACAACAACTGAGCGACTTGTTGCCAACAATGACACCTTGTCGCGGTATCTGTTAAATGCACATCCCTCATCTGAGCTTACCGCCTTCTATTGCCCCCTTGATAGGCGGAACTGGTGCTGGGCCCAGCTCTGGGGTTGTCGTCGGGGGGTAGATAATCGTCATCGTCAGCCTCCTCTATTCTCGGACCCGAGCCGGTTGCTGCTGCTTCTAGCTCCCTGCGTCCACTGGAGGAACCTCCCCAAAGCTTCTGTCGGGTCTTATCCGAGAACTGACGGTCGAAATGACGCGCCTCTTCTGGAAAAAGAGTAAAAATTTTTAAGGACAGACTTGCAAAAGAGAAGTGGGCCAATCTTCAATCAGTTTTGGTTGCGCTAGAAATTGTGAGTGGTTGCGAGCTGATTCCTCTGTTTCGCACTTATTTCAGTGTATTTTGTGATCGGTAAGGGGGTAGAAGAAATACACTGAAAAAAGTGAAGCAGCAGACAACACCCGAACGAACATGCAGAAATTATTAGCGCAACTGGTCACTAGTCCGTGGCTACTTACTACAGTCTAGTTTTAAGAGTTTTCTTATGGAAATCAAGTCCTTGCGTGAGTAGTCAACTGAGACAGTTGAGGTTTCAAGCAAAAGAGAATAAATCGGACTCATGGCAAGAAAACTTAGACGTAGACAGCTAATACCCCATAACATTAGCTAAAACATTTTTTGACACAGTCACGGAAGAACGTGGCTGCTGGTTTGGGTCCTATTGCATATTGGGTGAAACCTCAAATTCATGAGTTAGCACAGAAGTCTGACAGTTCGTCACAGTTGGGTTGAAAAGAATTTGCGGCAACATAGGGAGGAAAAAACCAACTCGTGCATACAACTGTAAAACCAGCTCATGCATAGAACTGTTTGCATTACTGGAATGGTTGAGGTCGCATTTAGCGCGGCGCATTTTTCTTTATACAATTAGCGAAGAAATGCTTCAGTCCAAAAAAGGAATCAAATTTGCGCAGAAATCAACAAAATTTTCAAGAAAAGGCACAACAACCTGTGCGCAGCGCTAGATGCGGCTTCACCCAATACGCAGTCTCAAACAGTCTCACCTTTCTTCAGGTTTCGAAACTCTTGATTCTCCAATATCTTTCCGTCTCTGCCTCGCTTCTTCTCGATAATATGAGCCTTATCGCCAATGTGATGCCCGATGGACATTTTGTCCACGCCTTTCGAAGAATCTCGCACAGTTTTCCGCTCCTAAAATGCACAAATTTTTGTGAGCCAGGATGGGAATCGAACCCCGTCAGAGGAAGCAAACCGGGCATCTTATCCACTCGGCCATTGAAGCGGTATGCAATAAAGGCGAAAGAACCACGGGTGCCAGGTGGGATTCGATCCCGCATCGATATCAAACTGGGCTTCTTGCCATCATAGCGGAAGGGCACAGAATGTAAAAGCATCTTTGTCACTTATTTCCTATGCCGATGAGAGGACAGGTGAGGGATTCGAACCCGCCGCGCAACACAAGAACACAAGGCGCGACGAACGACCTAGCCACTCGACCATCGGCGCGACACGATGGATAGGTGCAAACTCACCTCTTTTACATCTCCCGCCTTGCGCACGCTATGCGTGGCTTCGTAGATCTGAGGCTGCGGCTGTGTACCATCGTAGCTGATAACTGTTGATTGACTGTAGACGTGTGAGCTTGGATCGTGCATGGCGTGGTTACGCATTTGCTCCTGGAAAAACAAACACAACGTAATTTCTCCACCAATTACGACAAAATAAAAATGGTGTGGGAGAGTTTTTCGCATGAAATTGATGGACATCTATGGGATTTTTGGGCAATGTTACATCACTCGAAAATCTTCCAGGACAGCAGAAATCATTGTATTCTCTCAGTGACCGACTATTATTCGCTACTTGCGCTAAAAATTATGGGTTGTCGCGAGCTGGTCCTGTTTATCAGTGTTTTTTCTAGTGACCTGGGGCCACCAGCCTTCACCGATCTTATAAACGCACTGAAATACAGAGGGTCAGGTCAGCTCGCGACCAACCATAATTCACTTAGCGAACATAGCGGAATAGACAATAAATTAGCCTACCATTTACAAAACAGAAACCCCAAGCTTTCCATAGTCAGACCTATCCATAGCTCGCAATATGACCCACTATGATTGGATAGGGTACTGTGGGGTAAACCCGGGCACCTAAGCTTTTCTGAACTTGCCGCTTCAGCAAATGATGAACATGGTAGCTCATTTGAAAGAGGAAAGTTCAAAGAATCGATTGGTACAATACTTGTCTCAATCGGTTGTATAGTTGCTGAGATATACTAAGTGTCCGGGTTTACCCCAGAGTACTCTATCTCATACATTCCAATTTTGACCCAGATGGTCACCCACTTACCATCTGTCCCATCATTCCGCCAAACAATCCCCCACCAAACAGGCCGCCGCCAAAAGGATCCAACATCCCATCTCCAAAAAGACCCGGGCCCCTTCTGGCCACAGGCTGTTGCTGTGGTTGCTGTCCTCCTCTAGTCTGATGTCCATGCCCTCCGTTGTTTAGCATACGTTCGCGTGGATTCCTATAATCGGCAGGACCACCCACTGCCAACGGGGGAGGTCCAAATGGGGCTGGGGCTCCAAAAGGAAAGGCGGGCATAGCGCGCGCATGCATCCCCATCATTTCTGACATCAAGTTGTCCATGGCTTGAAATTGACGGAATACGGGGTGTTGACGACGGTTCATGTCACTAAAAAAGATGGGTAGAATGATAAATTAGTATGTAGGGTACTGTGGGGTAAACCCGAACACGGGGTAAACCCCGACACCTAGTACATCTAAGCAACCATGTATGGTTGCCATGTATCGTATACGACCGATTGAGACAAGTATTTCTACCAATCGACTCCTTGAGCTCTCCTCTTTCAAATGAGCTACCACGTTCATCATTTGCTGAAGCGGCAAGTTCTGAAAAGCTTAGGTGTCCGAGTTTACCCACAGTACCCTTTCGGGACCTCTGCTGCAAAAAGCGGGGTATTTTTAAGTGTGAGCTCAGTTGATTCAGCCTTCGCTAATAAATAGTTATGTAACAGTAATGGATGGAGTGGGATATTTCAGTTCGATTAGGATTCAAGAGCTCGGCTTGTTCTGCTCTGCTCACAAAGAGCCCACTCCAGTGTGACACCCTACGAGGCTCCTCAACGTGTGAAACATCGACACATCAACGGGTGGGCTCTTCGTAAAACGTTTTTACATACGTAGGCCTAAAAACAAGATCTTGTTCTTGTGTACAGTTCTTACTCAAAGAATGGATCGCTGTCAAAGTCGCCGAACATTTTTGACTAGTGCTTCAGATTGGGTGGGTCCTTTTTCTGTTCTCTGGCACCAAAAATGTCACTTTTTCGGTCGAAAATGGTAACTTTTGACGTCCGGAGGTTTGGTACGAAGAAAGACGCTCGCTTTCACCCGTTTTCTGTCCAGTTTGTCCCGAAGTTAGGCCAGAAATTTCGGAAATCAGCTGTTTTCTTTCTTTCTTCCAGGAAAATCTTTTCATTCAATAATAATGAAATTACCGTAACCATAACTATTTTCCAGAATGTTCTAAAGATGCGTAGGTTGCTCTCAGACCTACCGCTTATGACAAAGCTGTGCGTGTGGCACTAATTATTTTCAATTTCAATGGGCCATTGACCTCCATCATTCGGACAGAAATTTTTCAAACTTCAGTGAAACTTGAATTATTGACAGACCGTTCACCACTTTAGAACGACACAGGTGCACAAAATCTCACATTCAACCTATAGGCAACGTGCAATTGGTCTGCAGGGAAAGTTTCAAACGCCAAACTCTCGTTATTCTCTTCTTCCTGTTGCTTCTTGCAAGCAATTGCCCTGTTTCCAAGCACAGTAAAGCAGCCGGCTTCAATAGCCAACTGACTTCCAGTTTGGCCATTCTCTTCCTCATTCGTTCTTGTAGTCACGGTGTCATCGGTGAATAAACACGCCCTGTAATCGACGGACGCCTTGGTTCCATCTTTCACGTTGCATTGCATGATGTAAGAGAAAGGCTGCGCGCCCATGATCCATTGGGAGCCAACCAGCTGCGGAATCTTGTCGCCATTGGCTTTCGTGCGAATGCAGCCAATCACAGCGTGGCTCGGCGCCTGATTGGCGGAAGCGACTATGCACTTGAAGATGACGTCATTCAGCAGATATTGGTCACCGTCGCGCAGTCGGTTGCCGAAATGCATGCATCCAGTGGTCAACTTGGAAAGCTTGGAGTGATCATCGGCTGCGCAGGTATACCAGAACTTGTCGTCCTAAGGCACAAAATAAACAATACAACGGTATAGCTTGGGCTTGGGCTTAGGCTTAGGCTTAGGCTTAGGCTTAGGCTTAGGCTTAGGCTTAGGCTTAGGCTTAGGCTTAGGCTTAGGCTTAGGCTTAGGCTTAGGCTTAGGCTTAGGCTTAGGCTTAGGCTTAGGCTTAGGCTTAGGCTTAGGCTTAGGCTTAGGCTTAGGCTTAGGCTTAGGCTTAGGCTTAGGCTTAGGCTTAGGCTTAGGCTTAGGCTTAGGCTTAGGCTTAGGCTTAGGCTTAGGCTTGGGCATGGGCTTGGGCTATGAATTACCTCGAAAGTTTCTCCAATTTCATGCCTCGTCGCGAAATGCATGCAGGCTATCGGCAGTATTTTGATGGTCGCCGTCTCCTGTGCATCCTCTGCTTCCTCCTTCACTACAGCGCATTTGTAGACGATGCTATCTCGAATGAATTCCGTGTTCAAATTTACTCTTTCCATCTCACCGCCATCTTCTTTCAAGCATCCCGAGTACTGAATCTTCAGCTTGGCTCCGTCTCTCACGCAAGTATACCAAGCTCCGTCTAGCCCGTCCCAGGTCTCACCAACCGCATACCTCTTGCCGTCCATAACGCACGCGGAGTAGTGTAGACGCAGCCTGCCTTCGTGATCGACCAGACATTCGATTTCGAATTGACGGGAAATGTAGCTGTTGCCCACACGAATTCGCTTGCGATTCGGCGCGAAACAGCCTCGGTTTTCTAGACGACCGTCGTTGCAATAGAACCAGAAATGAGCGAGGTCTACTCGTGTACCGTGACGGTGTCCACCGACGCAACGCTTTTTGGGCAAATTGGGCAGTTGATGACCACGGTTGTTGGATGACGAATTAGGCGCTGGAAGGCTGGAAGATTGAGAAATTACTAACAGTAGGCCTACGGAAAGGTGAAGCAGGATAGAAACAACCCGCATATTTATACTCATTTCCAGTGGGAAAACAAAACAAAGTTGAAACTGTAATAACTGTACACTGTACAGTACAACAATGGACGGGCTAGGGTCTCTGTTACAAATTGGAACGGTGATGGACCAATATATGATGCCTTTTGTTTACAACTTGGCACGTTACACCGTAAGGCAGGACCAACTGTGTACGCTCTATTTCTAAACGACATTGACCCGAATTTGTAGTTCTGTCTCTTCCCTTCCTCTCGAAATCTTGACCCGACCGACGTTTTGATTTTGGTGCAAATTACTGGTGCTTACTTGGCCTCTCAGAAAATCAGGTTAGGTTAGGTAAAATTTACCCAGTGCAGTCGGCTTCCAGGTAAAGTCAGGTAACCTACCCGATCAGTGCTCAGCTGGGTCAGGTAAACTGAAATTCCAGCAGGTTACCCGGGTAAGTGCTGCTGTGTAAATCTTGGCCAAAAACATCATAAACAGGTGCTTTTGTTCTCCAATGGTGAGTGGCACACCTTCATAGTGACGCTGTTGACACATTCCCACAGATCCATATGACTACATACATACAGTCGCCTATGCAGTGATTTGTAGCTTTGAATATTTATGTATATGGTTGAAGCCCACTGCTTTCGCTAAACCTGGGTAAATTTACCCGGGTAAGTACTAGGTTTAGTTGGATGCTTTTACCCGGGTAAGTATTGGCAGTACTTACCCGCAGTTTCTCAGATTTTACCTGAGTTAGCCATCGATGGCCAGTCGGGTTAGGTAAAACCGGGTAATTTTACCTGCCAATTTTTATTTCTGGGTAAAGTTAGGTTAATTTACCTGGTCCAAAATAGGCCGGGTAACTCGGGTAAAGTTACCCAAATTTTTACCTGCGCACCAGTAGGCAAATGTACGAATTATTCAAGGCCAAAATGGGGATGATGGCCTAACCTGAAACCACTAACTTTCTTTCCCAACGACTGCTTTCGAAAAGAGGAAAATTGTGTGACTGAGGTGCAAATTTTCCTTTTCGATTCGACTTTTCACTTTTTTATTTTTCCAAATATTTATGCACACAAATGACAAACACTGGATGGGACAAAACACAAGCACAGGGTTGGCCGCTTCACATAGGTAGGTACACGCACGAAAAGACGATACGATACTGACCAAAAAAAATAATGGTGACGCCTGAAACTAGGTATCGCTTTGACTTTCGCTACAATTCACGCCCAGCTAAAACGCCGCGCCAAAAGCAAAGAAAGCAATTATTCAAATAAACCAAAATAATTGCGTTTCTCTACAGTACAGTACGACGCTCTGGTTCAAAGCACAATTTAAAAATAACCTTTTTTATGATCACCGTTCCGCATAGAGGTGGCACGATAGTAAATTGGTTACCTCGGTTATGACTTTTTATAGTTGTTTTTACCTGGTTATACTTTTTGCCTCGGTAAATTGGTAAATAGACTTTTCCCATGTCAGTCTTGAAAACCGATATCAGTATCGAAAGAGCAGTAGTGTGTCAAATATTTAGGACCTCTTTAAAAATGCATCGGAATCGGTATTTTGGAAGAAAAATTGATCTCGTGCCAGCTCTACCACCTTTTGCAAAATATCGCACGCCATTTCCCTCTCCCTCGGCAAGATTCACCTCCCCCAATCTGGAGCAGAATGCAACAAAAACTTCTCCTTATCATCACCCCCTTGGAATGGCGAAGCGCAATCCTTGCGTTCGGCCGCTCATTTCGTGCATCGGGAAGGTTTCCAGGGCGAATTTGCCGTTTCCCCGCGCCGGATCCGGCTTACAAGCCATCGCGATCTCATCCTTTCCGGTCCACCAAGTGGTGTACGAATTCGGTGGGATGTAAACCGTCTCCTTGCCCGCCTCCATGTAGATGCAGCCGAGCGTCTTGGCGACGGCGATTCCGTTCTCCTCTACGCATTCCATCTCGTAGTACTGATCGCCCCAGTTCTGGAACCATCTGCACCCGATTCGTCGATCGATCGGCGCTCCTGCCTCCTGCGAACAGCCGATTAGACGGTGCTTGTGATAGGAAGGTCGGACGTCGCACTGGAAAACGGACCCGCTGGTTCGGTATCGATCGCCGTCCCTCAGTTGGTTGCCTTGGAACTGGCAGCCGACGCACTGTTTCGCGGTCTTCCCCGTCCCGTCGCAATTGTCCCTGCCCAAGAGTTTGCAGTAGAACACGAAGTCGTTGTCCTGGAAGGAAAAGATTTTCTTTTGTGGTTGCCGTTACAAAATAAATATATCAAAATCTTCTTGTGTCTGAAGGTGTAGTTATATGTACTTCGGTCTATGTACACGATGTCACGATGGGTGCTGTATTTTATCGATTTTTTATTTTTACTTTTTTATCATTTTTGGGCATTACTCTACAGCAGTACGTATTGATTTTCCACAAGACAAATAAAGTACACACCAGCATTCAAACACAGTTTTGAAAAGCCGAACGTTCGGACATCTGCATATTCGAACTTGGACGCCTTTTTTCCAGCTCAAAATTTAGGGTTGTAATGTTATCTTGAACGAAGACACTGCAGTATAACTAAATTTTCTCCGCTGCCAAATGCCGATGTCCAAACCTTCAGCTTTCAAATCCAAATAAAACTACGTTTGAGCACATTTTATCAAGGTGAAATACACAGAAAATAATGAAAAGCGTTCGAATATGCAGATGGCTTTCGGTTTTCATAAACTGAGTTGAAGATGGCGTATGACTCCATTGATAAATTGAAGAGGTTGGAAGAAATTTTATGAGCCTTTTTAATGGACAAAGTCGGGACCCGGGGGCCTCGGGTGATGGGGTTGGCCATGCGGGCCGGGTTGCCAGGGTTGGTGATGCGGAGGGGGAGGTTCCCAAGGCTGCGGGCCGGGGGGAGGGGGCGGATGGGGTTGAGGGGGTGGGGGAGGGGGAGGGGGTGGGGGACCCCCGGGAGGGGGTGGCGGGGGTATCAGACGCTTTTGCAGCAGACCATCAATGATTTGGCACTCCCACGTGCCCATGTGATCCTACAAAATTAGTACAAGAGAGGTAGTATCTGCTCAGAGGCCCGCTAGAATATTTAGCAGAAAAGATTTGTCCGTGCTTTATACTGTGCGTGCTCTACATATAGGTCTAAGCAACGCGTATACGTAGAATAATGTGCGTTGTTTAGACCTGGAGCACGCACAGTATGAGCACGGACTGATCTTCCCTATGCTAAATATTCCAGAGGGCCTGAGTGTGATGGAATTGGCTTTGACAGATTGCACCATATTAAAGGTAGCAATACTCTTTGCAAAAAAGTTGTTTTGGTGCTGCCCTGCGCAAAGTTCATCGGTTTTTGTTTTGGAAAGCGAAAATTGCGTAATTCAAGCGAGAACATGCAAAAACTGTTTGGACCTGCCAAGTTTTGCCGCGAAAAATCCGGTTGTATTTTGCTGGTGTCGTGAACGCAGTTTGGCCCACAAAATTGTATTATTTTTCTGAGCCCTACGGCGTTTTGCAGCGATGGTGGAAAACTTTTCAAGTTGGTCGATTTTTCACACGACACAGCTGCGGCCCCATTTGTCTTTCAGAATAAAGTTCAAAAGTTTCAAGGTGACAGCTGGAGTGGAAACGACCGTTAAAGATCGACCAGCATTCAGCATCCCTTTGCGCTCAACTTTTTGCATAATTTGGCGCCTTTCTGGGGCGATTTCAGCGCCTCAATCCATGTTAAAACGTATTATTTACTTACGTACAAGTAATAGCAGATTTTTGGGCTTACCGGCCAAGTGTCGCCAACCCTGTGCTTCATTCCCGCGTGCATGCATCCTCCGACGCACATGCCAACTGCACCATTCTCCTTGGGTCCGCACACCCACCAAATGTCATCCTTGACCGCACTCTCGTCTCCAATGGGAATCCTTCTGCCAGTGAAGTCAATACAACCGGTGACCTCCGCACGCACTGACCACTCTGTCTCCTGCTTGCATGTGAACCAGAACTTGTTCTCGCGATCATTCCACATCTCTCCCGGAGCGAAAGCGCGACCGCCGGCGTCTGGAGGAGCGCAGCCAGTGATCTATAAAAAAGAATTTTCTTCATAACCCTTCTTTTCGCGCTTTTCAGTCGGCTGTCCCGATTCCCGAGTGGTCTAACGCGCTGCGCATGGGTGGCGCACTCACCTTTATCTTCAGCCTTCCATCCACGTCCTGCACGCAGGTCTTCTGAAATGATTCCGCGATCCAACTCTGCTGAATCGGATGCTGGCGGCCATCCCTGGCCACGCATCCAGCGGGCTCAAGTTCTCCTCCCTTGCAGATGTAATGGTAACGACCCCTGGTGATAGGCGTTCCTTCTGGGTGCCAGCGTCCCTCGTGCCAACACTCAACCATCTGACTGGGCAGCCATGGAGCATGTCCTGGGGCTGGAGCTGGGGGAGGGTGGGGTGGACCAGGAGCTGGATGTGGGGGTGCAGGGGCTGGCTGCCAAGGGGCTGGTGCAGCTGGAGAAGCATGATGGGGTGGTCTCCAGGGATGCTGGGCCCAGGCTACGGAGACGAGAAACAGCAACCAGAGAAACATGGTGAAGGAAGACCAGCAGCAGTGCAGTGCAATGCGGAAGAAAGAGGTTGGTGGTTTGGCAGTGAGAAAGCAGATCAAGGTTGTGGCCGAATTTGATTGACAGACAGGTAGGTCACAGAGGATGAGTGAGCGAGCGGAAGGAGGCGGGAGAGGCACGGGCCGGAGTCGGGGATCTCGCGCCTTCCTTCTCTTTAGTAATGACAGTGAATCACACCGCGGGCTCGGGTGACGATGTGCGATGCGATTCTCTTTGGCGTGGTTTAGGGTTTGGCTTGAGCAGTTTTTCTGGCCCGGACCGCACCCAGGAAATCGCGCCAGCCAGCCGAGTAGTGCGGTCAAGGGGGGAAATGAGCTCGCTCTTCTTGTTCTTGTGTATCGCCTCTTCCTTTTCCTTTCTCGCCGTGTGCGTGTGTGACTCAGGTGTGCCCCTGCCTGCTCTGCTGCTTGCTGCTGGCTGATGCGTCGAGCTGTTAAGAAGACACGCGTTAGACGCGGGCGCCGATTCTGTCCTTAGGCAGCTGTAGGAACCGGGTTTTTGTTCGCTATCAATAATAGTACCTACCAGTGGTGTCGGTGTCGCTGCAGCCTGTAATACAGCTGGCAGAGAGCAGAGGCCATCAGTTTTTCACGGCTTCTGACAGCGAGAGGCGGCTAGCCCCTTAAAGTCGCCTCTTCTCCTGTGCCACCCGGTTAGTTTTGGTCGTTTCCCGGCTGACGATGCCTTGCGCCCGCCTGTCCCGCCAAGTTATGGTCGTCGTTCCGTTTTGTCAGTTATGGCGCCACCAGCGTTACTGAACATCCAGTAGGTCGACACGTGTACGTGTGTGGTGCACTACATAAGGGAAAGTTCAAAACCATGATCGGATCGCTGGCTGCCTGGCTTGGTCGGGTAGGTGACGTCTCTCTTTTCACCTCGCCGACAACGCTGCGTAAATTTCTAAACCTGTCACGATGGTGGCTCGCTCCTAGGCGTGATAGATGAAAATAGTTTCTTCCAGGATCGAGTAGTACGATGGTACATGTTTCCTGCAACAGGCTTGCAAGTTTGAGAATGTAAAAGGGCTACATAAGGCCGAAACAACGACTAGATTAGATACCAAGCCAAAATGCGGGCCCCACAATTGAACCACCTGCTTTTTGACCCCCTAGCTTTACTCGGCTTTTATTTTTGCACGAGCACAAATTCTGTCGCAGAGCGGGGTACTATTGTGACTGCAATTCATGCTATGGAGTGTAGACAGAAAGGTGCAATCCTTCTGGGTCGCTGGTGCCGTGTGTGATAAGGATAGCGCCGCGCTGCGCTCTGCTTTTTTCTCAGTCGAAAAGTGTCAAGATCAACCGGAATTGTCAGACCAGCATCGTCTCCTGTGGTGTGAGAAGATTATTCAAGGTTACGGGCGATTGCCTGATCGCGATAAATGTACCACGTTTTCTTCTTGCAAAACAGAGCACAGAATGAATACAGTTTACAGCAGAACAAATCAAGTGATGAAGAGCCCAGAAGGCCAAATGAGACACCTCAGCGGTAACCTCTTTTATCAAACTCAAAAAAGATGTGAGCAGGTGAAGGGATATTTTCAGTGTATCCGCTACCTGCGCTAAGACTTTTGGGATGTTCGCGAGGTGGCCTCTCGCGGTTAAATTTAGATCTGTGCTGTGCTGACGTCGTTTGTTAATGGTTGTCGACGTCGTTTGTTCAAGAATTTCTTCCATCAAAACTTCAAAATGCAGTTACACAGACACACTTTGTAGACAGTTTGAAAAAAACCGGGCGCTGTCTATGCTTTCGCATACTTTGTGTGGCGGTCCAGCATGGACCGCCACGAAAGGTAAGGTATTGCTTTTGGCGCTAAGCCAAGAGAAGAAAAAGGTGAACCGTGGTGAAGCGAAAAAGAAGAAACAAAAGAAAAGTGAGCGGAGGAGACGGAAACATATGAGAAAGGCCTATCCTTTCACCGGTTCTAGCTAATGAGGTGAATGTTGGAAAGGAAATCTGAAACAAACCTTTTTCTTCTCTTGGCTTAGCGCCAAAAGCAATACCTTACCTTTCGTGGCGGTCCATGCTGGACCGCCACACAAAGTATGCGAAAGCATAGACAGCGCCCGGTTTTTTTTCAAACTGTCTACAAAGTGTGTCTGTGTAACTGCATTTTGAAGTTTTGAGGGTTAGCGCAAGCAGCGAATAGTAAGATTGGAGAGTGGTACTGTACATTCATAACTGGTGCAATTTGAACCGCCATTGGTGTACTTCCGTTTTAATTCTGCCACGTGCAAATTTTCTGCTGCTACGAGCTACCGTACGGTAACAAACACCAAAGTAACTGGCAGAGCTGAAACGTGCCCAAATTATCCCCTCTTACCCTTCTACACCCGGCAGACATGCGTGAAAAATTGCGACCAAGAAATTCAAATTAAGCGATCGCACGCAAGATCAAAAAAAGGCCGCACCCAGCGTGTTGTCAAAAATTCAGAATTATTGCGACCGCTCCTGGATTTGTCCAAAAACCTTGACGTAGGTAAAGGGGTCAATTTATTTTAATTTATGCTCGGCGCAAGATTACAATAGTAGTTCGACGCATGTTCTTTTTCTCAATGACGAATCGTCTGATTTTAGTAAAAGTTTCTTGAATGAAACTCCGTGCCGCGAAAGGAAAAACCTGTTAGAAAAGGGCAAAGCTGGTACGTGTACGACGTACAGTACAATTCAATTGTAAATAAACCTACATAGTAATTACAACGATTATGATAGTTACATTACATTATTCCTTAGTTGAGGTACAGTAGCTGTGCGTGTATACCGTTGTACATGTTGGAGGTACGTACTGCGTCTGCGACTGTACGTGGTGCAACTGCATGCTGCATAGCTTCCTATATTATCAATTTCTGGCAGCGGTAGGCTCGCTTTCTGGCGACCAAATAATATTGTTACGCAATAAAGTTGGCGATGAGAACGGTGTTCCCAACTCCTTTGTCATACTACACAATGCGTTTGCATACACACTACACTCACACTCGAATCCCACTTGAAATTCCTGAAGCAGCTACCCGGGATTCTTGGCTGAGAGATAATCATGTAGTATGCAGAAACATGCAGTGTAAGTGTAGGTACTTCAATTCAAAAGTGTTTGTTTCCTGAACTCTGTTTTTCGCGACGCGGCCTATGTATGTACACTTTACTTATGTACAGTACTGTCATTGCATGTACAATGCTAATGCTACATATCTAATGTACATTGTACATAGGTACAGCTCTAATGAGCTGCTGCAGTTTTTGAAAGTTTTCTGCTTACGTCGAGGTTTATGGTTTCCGTTTGCCAAAATTTATCGCGCACAGGTGATAAGAATTTTCCCGTCCCTTCCATCCTTTCGAATTCTTCCGCAAAATCTCTTTTTCTCACACCTCTTTCAGCTGATGATAATGGCCTAGGCTAGGTTGTGCATGTACAATAGGTACCCTAGCATACCCGCTAAACGTCCGATTGTACATTTATGTACATTTTACAAAATGAACTCATCACCAGTTTTGTGTCCTCGGCTGTAGGATTCGCAAGCAGTTTCAGCGTGTTATCTACACGCGCCATGTAGATGACGAGTTCAAAAATGAACTCGTCATCTACACAGGCCTGTGTAGAGTTCATTGAAATTTTCATGAATTCTACATCGGCCCGTGTAGACTTCGTGATGATTTTTGTTTAGGGTCAGAATGAACTCGACATAGGCCCCGTGTATTTTTTCCATCGTCATCTACACGGGCCCGATGTAAACTCATCAGCAACAAGATGAACTCTTCACAGGCCAAACATGATGAACTCATCAAGCTGATGTTAGGCTCGAAACGATGAACTGAACGCGTGAGGGATGATGCAATAGTATAAGAGAGGATGATGCAATATTTTCTGAGTGGAAGGCTAATGATTGGTGCATAGTGGTGATGTAATTAGCAAGATTAGCATAATTAGCTAATGTAATTAGCGTTTTGAGTTGTAGTGTTGAGCAATAACGTATTTTACATACTTTTTATCACTGAATATTTGCACGATTACATGATGAAGTATTGACAGGTATTACTCGATTCACATAAGAACCACGAAATACTGCTAAGGATGCACGACATGTAGGTATGGTTATGTGGATGAAGAATTACATACGTAGTGTAAATGTACGTAAGGTACGTAATAATTGTCATGCCAGCCAGCAACACCAAGGCTTTCTCTCGATCTTGCCGCGATCACATCTGGTACTGGTGGCGCAAGATGAAGAAAAGCAGCGAAAGGGCCAAGCTGGGGGCGTCGGTTTTCCATCTGCCGAGCTGTGTGATGATCGACGTGATGGCCGAGGGAGATGGGAAGATGGTCGATCTCAGCCGCTTCCTCCTCAAGCGCGGCCTTGTGGTACGCGATGAATGATTGATCATTGATGCCATCATTGATACTGTTTCATTCGTGTAATTGCGCCTACTGTGCTACGCGCATGTAATGTGCAACTAGTATAGCACGTCTTGAATTTGAACTTTGATCTATGAAAACAGTTGCTTTTGAATTTCCCGCCAAAATCACATACTAGTAATCATATTACATACAAAATGAACACTACACGATACTGCCTTACTTACACAATGAACACTACAACTTCAACTCATCACGCTTTCCACACCAAAATGAACTCGACATCGGCTCCGTGCATTTTTTCCATCATCATCTACACAGCACTTTCGTAAAATAAGCTAACATCACGATGAACTATACATAGGCCCGTGTAGAGTTCATTCTGACCTAAACGTTACATCAAAATGAAGTCTACAGAGGCCGATGTAGAGTTCGTCATTTTTATACACGGCAACTTTTTCCAACCCGTGATGAGTTCATTTTGAGAGGACAATGAACTCTACACAGCCCCCCGTGATGCGTTCATCCGATCGGACGTTTAGCGGATACGTACCCTACTGTACATATAGGGTAACTTGGGTTGTTGGGTACGTACGTACTGACAATCTTAGCTGGTAGGCCTATATTGGAAAGCCTATATTGGAGAACAGTACAATGCCTTTCCGTACAGTATACGAAAAAAAGCATCTAACCGTACGTCTTTTTACTTTTTCCCACTTTCAAAATCACAGGGTGAATGGTCATCTTCTTGTGGCCAGAATTTCCCTGTCTTTCCTTTTCCAACCTCTGCCAGCTGATCTTGCTAACGAGGCTCATTATTATTGCTTTTTCTTGCTGGAGAGATGAAGCTGATAACTGATAGCTGCTGTCTGATTGGCTGACTGATTCCATCTCGTCTTGTCTCTCTTGCCGATTCCGACGTTTTTTTCAAGCGAGAACAACTTTCCATTCCGAATGCCGATTTTTTATGGTTCGTACGGTATGTCTGTACGTACATACGTAGATTACATAGCGACGTTTCGTTTACCGACTGTGTGATATCCATCCATAGCAAGGACAATTTAACCCCCTTCTAATTTCCCCTCTCTACCCTTTTCCCCCTGGGCTTCTTGGCGCCCTGCCCTGATAAAAGTGGCCCAATTCTTCTTCGACAACGCGAAGATAGAAGCGCGCCCGTGAAATGCAACACCAATAAAAGCTGCCGCCCCTAGTCCTGATGGCGCAATGATTCGTTCCGGTCGGAAAGGGTAATAAGAGTCCGCTGTGGCGCTTTTGTACGTACTCTCGTATGTACCTATGCGTACGTGTACCTACGTGTGTACCTACCGATGTGGGTACGGCACTATTCGCTACGTGCGCTAAGACTTTTGGGCAAGTCGCGAGGTGGCCCCGTGTTCGTTTCGTACTCCCGCCGTTGCACTGTATGTAAAGTTTGCGATCATAATAAGTGCCAAAGGGGACGGTCATCTGGATGCGAAAAAGGAGGCGAGCGAAGAAAAGCAAAGCAAGAAAAAAAACGACGTCGACGACCACTAGGTACACTATAAATACCGCGGGGCCACCTCGAGACCACCCAAAAAGATTTTAGCGCAAGTACCGAATAGTACATTTACCTTGGCACGGCAAGCTGTGGTTCCTTCCGCGCGCCATCCTCTTGTACTAACACGAAAAGCCACAGCCGCCCGGGCAAGCAAGCAGAGGGGATAAGGGTATACCTGCGTACTCTGTACAGAAAGTGAAATGATTACGTACATAGCCTACGTGCAAAAGATGCAAAAGATTTTCAGCATAAGACTTGGCGCGTTTTGATGATGTTACTCCTGCCTAAAGTAGGTGGGAACATTATTGGCGGAGCGGACTGCTCTCATTGGCAGCTCCTACCTAGTTGGCAGCTAAGTGCTATCAAATGAGATGCAGGTCGTCCCTTCACCGAAGAAAGATGAACCGGAATTGGAACTGGAACTTTCATTTCTAATCATTATTTTTGCAATTTGCTAGCAATAATATAGACATAGGGTAAGTACATGTAATTTTACCTTCAGGTACCTACCGTACATATACCCCTGAGCGAGCTGTCTTCAAAGCCGTTTGCGGCCTCCCCGCTAAAGCTTCAAAAATCCCCCAACCGAAAGGTAGGCCCGTGTGTACCTATACGTATGTATACCTAGGATTTGCCCGCTCCAAATTCCTTCCTCTGTTTCACGGCTTCTGTGCCTGCCACCTTGGTCGTGCCACAGATTAAAACTGTGCCACACCTTGGCTTTACGTGCCGAAAGCCGTAGGTAGCTATACTGTACGTATATTGGCGCGCAAAGCTGGCGGGATTAGCCTTTGTGTGTTCTTGTTGCTTGCAGGTGGCACGTCTTTAAGACTCCTGAGTAGTGGTGGGATGGGTACCGGGACCGAAAACCTAACATTGGGTACCGGACCCAAAATACCCAAAACCTACCCAAAATTACCGGACCCAAAACCGTTTTGCCTCTACCCAAAACTACCTGGGTATTTTTCAATTACCGGTGGGTAATTTTGGGTACCCAAAAGGTTTTGGGTCCATCATTCTACCGAAAAGGTTTTGGGTACTGTACCGGAAAGGTTTTGGGCACCGGATGGTTTTGAGTAACCAAAACCTTTTGGGTGATCAGCTTGTGCTACATGTAGGAAATGGTTATTGTTACATATAGCTTGTGCTATATGTAGGAAATTATGTTATGCCAATAAGTGCTATATGCATAGGAGGGGGGGGGGGGGAGGGGGGCTATGCAACGGTAAATACGGCCGGTATGTAAGCATGTACGTACAGTATGATCGTATGTACCTAGTACACTTATCAATGACTGACGTATATCAATGCGCTTCCAAACAATACGTACGTACTGTATGTAGGAGTAATGCAATCTTTCTCTTTCTACTCTAAAACGCTGCTTCTTTAGCTTTCATTACCTTACTATGAAAAAGGTATGTAATTTAGCGCATGGCTTGATCCAGCAGTACCACAGGCAAATCAGGCAGCAAGGCGAAGGCAATCTCTAGGGCAGGGCGAAAATTTTTTACAAAAATTAGGGCAGAGGTTTTGGGTACCCAAAAGGTCATTACCGAAAACCTAACATCCGGTACCGAAAAGGTTTTTACCCAAAATTACCGAAAACCTACCCAAAACCCCTGAGAGGTAAACCTACCCAAAACCCCAATAGGCCTACCCGTCCCACCACTACTCCTGAGTCTGACTAGGGGCAGCGGATTTTCTTGGGCTTCCTTCCAGCTTTTTCGCTGAGTCTGTCTGAGTGGCACTAGCGTCTTGTTTCGACGTTTCATCGACTTTATCTTCTTCTGCACTTCGAGGCGACTTCTGCAGTATTTTAAAGGGGAGATCCGGCGGGAACTTTTATATCATAAGGAAGAGAGTGGGCAAGTTTTGAATTGGTACTTATTTGAAAGCACACCTGCCTTTATGAGACATTTTCTCACCCTCTTTCGATCGTGTATCTGCCTCGCATGTTTATAGGAGACTTTGCTTCTGTGATGCAGGGAACCAGTTCAGAGCTACATAGAAAGCGCGAAATAGCCAACAGGATGCGCCATCCTGTTCCGCCTGATCCCCCTTTAAAGATCTGGGTATGTGTATCGTCATCTGCAGCTTACTGCCTGGGGTTTATACTTTATCGGCTGCGGTCGGTGCGTAAATTCCGTTCGACGAGGTGAGATAAGAAAGAAGCTTGTCGTATTTTGGCATTCGATCCTGCTTAGAATAATCAAAGAAACATCGGCCGTTCCGTGCCATTTTTCCTCCGGTGGCTTTTGCTTCCTGCTGCCATCTTGGATTCCGTGTCAAGAAGGAAATAAGCTGAATTCACTTGAACGGAACAAATTTTCTGAAACAACTTTCCTTTCTGCCCTAAAATTCTTTACCGGAGCAGCTTTCATCTTTCTCAAATCGTGACGGATTATTCGACGTCAGTTCAGTATTCGTTCTCTGACATAAACTTGCAACAATTCAGCACTAGAAAAACTCTGTGATCCCGCCCGCAGTCTTAACTGACGGTTTTTTTGGACGGAAGCGCGCGAAGCAGTTTGTGTACATCCTCTTACCGTAACCCGTTACTGTGTACAGCAAAGTGGTCTCAAAATGGTGAACGTTGCTGCACTGAAGGAACACGTCAACGCTTACAAAATCAACCTCCAAACAGCACCGGAATTCTTCAAACAGTAAGCATGCCAAGGGTAGGGTAAATTCAGTCTGGGAAAGATTGGGTCATTCATGGCTCATTCACATTGGAACTTGGAAGGAAATGCTCTCATGGCTGACCATGTTTTTTCTTGTCTTTCAATTAATTCATGAGCACTAGGTACGTATAGAGGCCAGCGCATGTCCTCTCCGATGTGAACGGGACATTAGTCGGATCATTTTACTGTTCGTCTGATTTTAAAAGACAGTTCACAATTATCCATGCTTTTCCCATGATTTAGATTAGCCGCACGAGGGACATCACGGGTCCCGAAGCAAACGAAGAAAGGCTACGGTACCCCTACGTAGTAAAAACGAAGACGACGACGCAACGCGCGTGTACGTACCGTAGTCTTCCTTCGTTCGCTTCGGGACCCGATCACGTGATGTCCCTCGTGCGACTAATCTAAATCATGGGAAAAGCGTGGATTATTTACTACGCTATGTATGTACAGAGTGTCTCATAATAAACCGTCCACCTTTCCGTGCATGTAACTCTGGAACTACATCTTAGATTTCCATGCGGTTTTTTGTATATTTTGCAGCCAAGGCTTCAACAAGTAAGTAAACAAAATTTCATCTATGTGGTCCACATACTTCGGAGACTACGACGGTTTGAATCTCGAAGCTCAAAATCGACGTTTTCCTTTACTATGGAGAAAATATCGGTTTTATTTTTTCAAGATACCCTGTTTCATGCGTTTGCTATGCTGGCACTGGGGATAATGCATGAGATACACATTTCCTAGCATTTTGGGTCATCTTTCTTCATTACGAGGCAAATTTTATTATGATTCATGCACAGAATTACCCCTAAATCGGCACTACCAGTTCGAAAAACCTTGTTTTTGAACGCTAGAGGGAAACGGTGTTTGAGCAGCTTCCACTGAGCCTAGGAAGCTAAAATTTTGTACACATCTCAGTTGAAGCCTTGCCTACAAAATACAAAAAACCGCTTTAAAATCTATGGTGTGGTTCCAGAGTTACATGAACGGGAAGGTGGACGGTTTATTATGAGACACCCTGTATATACAAAATATACTGTCGTGTTGTTGCTTTATTGTGCAGAATGTTCACTCTGTATCCCGACATGGCCAAATATTTCGATGCGGAAGATATCGACCCCGATTCGATTCCGAAATCGCGCAAATTTCAGCAGATGAGCGTGAGCGCCCTGAAGGAGATTCTCGGCCTTCCGCTCGAGTTTGAGGAAGGTGTTAACTTTCGAGGAGCCGTCAAGAATTGCGCCGGATATTACAAGGAGCAGGGAGTCAGCTACGAGGACTTCAAGGTACAAACAAGACTACGTACATAAAGGGAAGAGAGACTACGTACAGTATGCCAGGCTAGTATTGGCTTCGTGTTCCATGCTACGGCAGTTTTGGTCCATGAGGGGCCTCTATAAAATGCATGCAAAATTGCAAAGTAGCCTACATAGTCTTTCTTTTCGATTTCTTTTCTTTCTTTTCACAGACCTTTCCTTGATCAGGATCCCGGGCCCCTGGGGCCCCTTTCTCTACGTATTTTGCATCGATCTACGGGGCAAAACGGCCGTAGCTTGGAATACGACGCCAATAGCTGCAGCTGGTATAGTCTCTCTTCCCTTTTGTAGTCTTGGTACAAGATAACGGTCGTCTTTCCATAAAAAAACAATGCACTGAAATGTGTTACTGTTAGTGTAGAATGTACATGTATAGGTTATGCCTGCACGATACGTATTTAATTTTAAAACTCGGATGAAAAATCAAACATGATGAGATTTTGAGGGGTATGTTTATGTACGTACCTACCTACGAGGTGGGAAAAAGTAAGGAGGTTTGCTACTGACATTCTGAGAGAAAAAAGCGATAAGATAACAAAAAAGTTGAGGAAACATTTTGCATCTTTTTTAGTACGTACAAGCAGTAGCTTTACTGAGGTTGCTTCTGAATTTGACAAAAGGCTCGGAACAGCTGCACTGATAAATATTTCGCCAGGCCATTCATTGGCTTTTGTTGGAAAAAGAAATCAACAGTAATCGAGTAGGCCATCCATCAAACGCTACCCTGAAGATACATACGCAAGCACTTAGCTTACCAGCTTACCGCTTTCTGATGGATGGCGTGGGTGAAAAGGCGGCTGATTTTTCCGATTATTCTCGTATTATCGGTGCTCAAAAGATTTCCTTTGAAACGCACGGAAAATAATCAGCTTTGAATTTTGGAAGACAATGCAATAGGCAGACAGACAGTATTGAAATCTCGGTGTTTATTTAGTGTGCGTATGTACTATGTACAGTACACATATGTACAGACATACGTAGTGTACGTATGGTATTTAGGTAAGGTTGCCTACAGTAGAAGAAGACTTTAGCTTGAGGCTTTGGGCTCAGGTTGAGGCGCAAAAGCTGAGGCTTAGGCTTAGCAAAGCAATCTGTTGCAAAGACATAGGTGGGCCTTGTGCAATGGACATAAGGAGACTTAGGGTAGGCTTAGGCATAGCAATGGACACAGGCTTGTTTAGGCTTAGCAATGGACATAGGCTTAGGCTTAGCAATGGACATAGGCTTAGGCTTTGGCTTGTAGGACCGGCATCATGGACTGGAAGGTTACGTGCGTCACGTGCACGGAAAATATTATTTTTTTTCAGAAACTTCCTTCCGTTGTCTGTAAAGTGATGGAGATCCAGGCAGGTGGTTGTTCCGATGAGCAAAGAAAGGCATGGGAAGATTTATTTTCGGAAGCTTACAAAATTATCGACGAAGCAGGATATTGATTATATGTTGATCTACTGATTTCTAGTATTACCGAGTTTTGCAGTCTCTTTTGTGATGCCATTGAATTTTAGTTGATGACAGTTTTTATTCTTTGTAAATTGTAACGTTTTATTTCCTAAAGTTGATCCCTAATGAATCTGCCTCAGTTTTTGTATGTAGTGCATACTTTTAA
>JASAMW010003840.1:0-40387 GCA_030247985.1 Epsilonema sp. ZAB3_2
TCTTTAGAGGACGAATCGAATGATGTGCTACATATGACCTCAACAATGCAGAAGGCATTCTTTTCACCTGTCTGTCGCGTCCTCAAGTATTGCTAAAACCAAACATAAAAACAGCCAACTTTGACAGATCATAACTCGAGAACCAAAGCGAATTTTAAAAATCTAAAAAAAGTCGTATCGAGAGTTGAGTGAGATCTATCTTTTGGTATGCCTACCACTCAGATCCAAGAAAAATCCAGGGAGGAGTATGCGTGGGAACTTTGCAACTATTTTTACCACAAAATCGCAATTTTAAGGGTCTCAGAGGCCTTAAACGCAAAAAGTGCTCGGACCACTTTCCCAAGATCTTTACATTTCCCATCTTTTAAAAAAAACCGAGCTCGATCCCACGACTCATTGAAAAGTTACGGTGGGAACAGTTTTTCAGTACATAAGCTGTCCACACCTTTCAAAAATAGGTTTTTCGCCAGTAGCGCCCTAACCAGTGGGCTGATGGAGCTGAAATTTTGCCAGCAGATACGTACCCATAGGGGGCATCTTCTTGCAAAATTTCAGCTCAATCCGCCTCTTGGCTCGGGAGTTATGAGCTAATGTGTGTTTTTGTTTCTGTCACTCCTATTTACACATGACTAAGTAAGGTGGGACGCGGCGGAGCCTCGTTCGTGAGCCTCTCGAGGTTCCGCTATCGCGTCTACCTTGATTGGATATCGAATAAATTGGTATCGAATATATTGGGGCCAAAACTAGTCAGGGATTGCTTCGTTACTTTTCACTACGTAGGCCATTCTTCTCTATACAGGGATTATATATTTTTGGTCGGACGTACTACGAATTGTACGGACGTATGGTGAACGCGGATTAGTCAGTGTGCACTTTCAGGCCTGACCATCTGCACCGCTCGTCGCTCATGGTCAAACTTGCGTCGTTTGGTTTCTGAGTTTTTGCAAGGCTTGGTTTCTTTCTGTGCGTTTTTAGTGCTGAAATATTGATTATTGATTGATTGTTGGCGTTCGCCTGATCCGATCAAAATCGAAGGGCTTCTTGTCGCCCTTTCGCTTTTTCCATGAGGCAGGATGGACACTGTAGCTGCAAAGCTGACTGAATACATTTATGCGTCACTGACACACTGGTATTGCACGAATGCTGAATGTCGTGCCAAACTGTAATGTATAATACTTTAGAACGAGAGGATCGGCATGTCGCATGTATTACTAGAAGATTCGCTTTGAGAGTACATGATGACAACGTTTTTTCTTTCTGTCAAAAGAAAAGAAGAAGACGATCTATATCTATCTCCTGTTCCTGTCTCGTCTCCCTCCCTTCAGCTTCGTGATCGTGGTTGCAAAGACGAGAAAAAGAGGACAAATGTGCGGAGGAGAAGAAAGTGGAGACTTTAGTAAAGCAGAATAGAAGTAAAAATAGAAACCAAGGAAGTGGGAGAAGGAAACAGCGTCCTTTCTGCGTCCTGGCTTCCGTTCTGCCGCTCACTGCCTGTAACGCATTTTGCATTGGAGTTTTGATGGGCATTTTATTATGTAAAGTGTGTGTTTTGCTAAGGTAAATTTCTCATGCATATTATCTGCTGTTTCTGCTAGAGGTGTTGCGATTTGCAGGAGCTATGAAGGTGACGGTTTGTTTCGGGCGAACGCGAGTGGTTGTTCCTTGTGGCAATGGAGATATGCTTGTCAGAAACCTCATAGACGCTTCTATGATTCGCTACAGAAAAGCCACAGGAAAGGTACAGTATTACTTGTTGTACTACACCGTGCGCCATGATGCTAACTGTGGAACCATACAATTTTGGGTCAAAATGAGTGTGCCATTCAACCCCTACTGAATATCGTCCTCACAACTACAACTATTTGCACACCGATGCACCTTTCACGACGTTTCCTGGTGCGGTGCGCACCGGTGGGCAAAAAGTAGTAGTTGTGAGGACGATATTCACTATGGGTTGGTTAACCCACACTGAATCTGACTGCCACAAGTACTACTTACTTTATGCGCACCGGTGCTCACCAAAAAACGGAGTGCTAGTACAAGGTACGCACATGTGCGAAACTCCGCACTGGTGCGAACCTTAGTACTGGCCAACTCCGTTTTTTAGTGCGCACCGGTGCGCTTAAAGTAGCCGTTGTGGTAGTAATATTCAGTAAAGGCGCGAATGCGGCAGAGATTTGTCCATAGTAAAGGCGTTGAGCGATTTTTTGAAATTATTTCGGTGAACCTATGCAGCTTTTCATGCTGAATCCCACCCCAGTTTGCCTCCTCGCAGAGAAACTCACAAAGGACGTTTCGCAATAAATTGGGCGAAAACGTCGTGAAACGCCCTTTATAAGTGGGTTCACTGCATAGGTTCACCGAAAGAAAATTTCAAAAATCGATCCTCGCCTTCACTATGGAAAAACTTTGCCGCATCCACCCTTTATACGTTTTTGATACTATATCGTAAGGTCTCGCAACGCAGAACACGTCCAACTGAACATCTCTTTTTCGGTGGGACGAAAGTGGATAGGTAGGAAATCCTGTATGACCCAAAGTTTGCACATTTTGCGATATGATCATAAAGCATCTGGCCGCATGTATGACTGGAATGTAATCGAATTGGCAAAGGCCGTGTTTGACTGACTAACTGGAGAAGCTTTTAGACCAGTCATTGGAATAGGATTTTCTCCAGTCAATAATCAGTCAACGTGGCCTTTGCCTATTTGATACCCATTTTTTATGCAAGTCGGGTGTGAACGGTCTCGGTGCATACTATAAGTATGCCACAGGCAAGGCACCTGTCATCATTATACGTGCATGGGTAAACGACTGTGAAAGCCTCTGAACTATGTGGTAGTGTCAAGATAGTCGTCCATCTCCATGTCTTTTCCGAGCCAACGCGCTATAGTCCGTCCAAATGATAGACGTCTGTGCTTCACAACAACGGGTGTGCGCAATGCTGCCTGTCTATGCGTACGCTTAGGATTCTGATCCCTTTCCCAGCTGTAATGTCGCCTATTATCATGGAAACAGCGGTTTCTCATATGTTTCAAAAGACCTACGTCTTGAAATTTATTCCCTGTCTCATTCTGTTTATTCTATATGTCCATTGCCTGTTAAAGTTGGCCAGTGATTGGTCTTAGGGACGCAGTTCTTTGGCCAGGTACGCGTTGCTTATGAAAGTGTAAACGCTAGTACCGGGCTTATGTATATATACCATACGATGTGCCTGTTCTTTGGACGAGGTTGTCAGTAAGTAAACAGCTGTGAGTAGCGGTAAAGATTCGCATGATATTGGAAGTAGGTATGTAAGGAGGAGTGTGAGTGTGTTGGCCGGTGGTGGCTGTCATCTTCCACTCGAATCTCGTGTCCTATGAAGAAGAAACGAATAAAAGCGAAGGATGTCGTCGCCTCTCCTAAATCTCCTCCGTCTCCTGTGTGCTGTTTGTACATACCGCCAGAGAGCGCGCTCTGTCCTAAGCTGAGGGACTGGAGCAAAAGTTTCGCAGCTCACATTCCTACTGTTCTGTCATCCATGTTTCTTTTTTTCTGCCTAGCCCCTACCGTACACCATAGCTAATTGCTTTAGGCGCTCCCACGTTTTTTGTCGCTCTAATCTGATTTCAGCTTCTTCAAGCTTCATCTTCGTTCCCTTCCACATCGAGGGATAAACTTTAACCGAATACTATGCGTAATTACGAAGATGAAGCATTGGGATGAGGTTGAATGTTTGCGGTTCGGACTTGGGGGCCTGTTGCTCCGTCTATCTCACTTTTCCTAAGGTTCAGATTGATCTTTGTTGCTTCTTATGTTTCCTCTCTGAAATGCGCCGCCGCATTGCATATGCGAGCTTGAAGTTGCGGCTGTCAGATTGCCGGTAGGCAATACGGTGAATTGGAAATACTAGTGGGCTGGTTGGTCAGTCCGGGCTAGAAATTCAACACCACCGCATACTCCACTCTGCTTGCGTGGAGTCTGAGATGGAGCAAAAGGGAAGGCTGATTGCACATACGAAATAGTTCCTATACGATGAACTTTTCGCCTAGCAGCGCGTTTGCATAGGCAAGGGCATGCAGCACTAAAAGCATGATTGCAGTCGCGCAAGGAGTAGAAGCGGTGCACCGGCTGCAGATGGATTGGCTTGATACTCGATTCAATATGTGATCAGCACGATCAGTAGGACATTCGGTGTGCGCGAAATGCATGAAATCTTTCAGACACGCATTCACGAGATCGTCCCCAGTCAGTACGTTTACCTACCCGAGCGTTTCTTGGCGTTTGTCTGGGGAGTTTATGGGGCTGCCTTTGTTGACTGGCTGCTTCTTTTTTTCTGGTTGCCAGTTTCGGTTTCGAGCTGTTGAAAAGGTGGCAAGCAGTCGACAATTCCTTGCTTCATTGTGCTATGAAAATGTGGGAGGTCTGATGTGTTCCCCCCGCACTTGTCAGTGGATATGTATGTGCGTGTGGTAGTAAGGTACTGATGTAGGTACGGGTAGTAGATGTACATCGAAGCTTGGATTGGAGACGGATAGGCAAAGCAACGCTGCAGACCCTTTGCGACTTCTTCGTGCTTTTCTCTCGGCGTCGTCAGTCGATGACACGCTTAGTACGTTGGTTCAGTCAGCCATGTGGTGCACCGACGGCTACGCTATCAAACTTTGGAATGTTATGGTTCCACTTCCTTTGTTTTTACTTGCAAGTCCGTACCTACCTAATAGGTACTTATATCTTATCTGTGTTTAAAGATGTCACTCTGTCTATGGTCGGCTCTTCGACTTAGATTAGTGATTCATCACTTTACCGCGGATATTATAATGTTATCACAGTGTTTTCTACAATAGACCAAGGTACGTGCTAGCGCATAAAGCGCCGTGTTTATTTGCTCTCGCTTTGCGGTAATGAAGTAGGTGTGCATGCACAAAATGTGCCTGAGCTTATGTTGTTATGCCCACTCTTTGCTTCCAGGGATCGGTGTATGTAGGTAGTACTGTAAAGTTGTAACGGACAGAGCCAGATGGGGGATGCCTAGGGTATGTATATGTACTATCTGCATGTAGTACTTTGGCTCGATCAGGCTGTGGTGAAGGAGATGGAGGAGGAGGAGGTCAGTGTGAAATGCGGCCACAGTTGGTGGTGAGACGAGATCGGACACGATTGGAAGTTTGAGAAGTGCGGGAGAACAGTGGAGAAAGTCGAGCAGTAACGCTGGCAGTTTTGGTCACTGAGGGTGGCAATGAGGTTGACATTATTCATTCCTACTACTTATTGTGGATTTTCTTGGACGGATATCCTTGGCCAATGCAGTGTATTGAGATGTAAAGAGGCGACTCTAGCGAGTAGAGAGGCGAGACTGACTCGGCATTGGCTGGCTGGTTGCTCCGTTTATCCCTCTTCTCCTTCTCGCGTCTTCGTACGCGTCGCACTCAGTCGGAGGTCCGTCCGTTTCTCTTTGCCACCTCCGCGCATGCCTCTCCTCTTGGACACTTTGCACTCTGTTGACGGCTGAAGCAGGCGGCGGAACCGGAGATTGGTTTTGGACTCAGCATTCTGCGTAGCATCCGTATGTTTCACTTCATGTTTGTACAGTACATACGTGAGCAGCGTTCACGCTGTGTGTGGGAAGGTTCGAACAGGAGACGCCTCGCCTTCTAGAACTGGATATGGTTTTTTTAGATTCTGTTTTTGTTTGACGGGGAGGTGACATTTTGTTGGCTGCGGCGCGTGAAGATTTCGTGATATTGTTTTAGGTTTGCTCGCCTCCGCCTCGCTGTCGTTTCCTCGTCTCTGAAGTGAACCGTGAGCTCACTTGCCCGCCGCCGAAGCAGCGCCGGCTCAACAGTCGAGCTAACGCAGTCAATCTTTAGACACCGTTCATGGCGGCATTCTGACGGGGTTTTGAGCTCGAAACACTGTTTTTTAGACGGAAAATTTCGACATTATGGTTGTTATAGCGCATGGATATCCGTCTGACTTGCGGCTCGAATTGCCAGTAGCTCTCCTTTGATATTCATACTGTTATTGTGGTTACGTACACCTGCGAGTTATTGTGGTTATGTACACCTGCGAGTCGGCACCACGGTCGGCTGGTACGTGTTGGTTGACTAACTGTCAATCAGTTGGAGCGCTGCATTTTCCAGCTAACAACGGTGTACTTATACTTTTGCGTTCGTCTCGTGTAAGTAGTGTTCCCACTCTCCTACATCGTGTGCGTACGTACAGTACGTAGCTTGTTGCCGTTCCTCTCCCGTAATGTGGCGGTGTTTGCACAGTTTGGGAGTTTTGCGGATTTCACAGTGATTAGTCACGGTGAAGCGTCGTCCTTTGCTCCGTGCGTATCTTTTCTCTTTCTCTCCACCACTTCTCGATTCGCTTCTCTGATGATGATGTTGTTAGCTTTGCCTTTATCCTCCTATTCCTCCACGAAACACCTATGCGCATAATGTGTGCAAACGTCTGGAAACCTCTCTGCTGTTATTTGCCTGTTAATTAGGTGCCTATTTTACGTCCTCTGTGGTTCGCCTTCGATCTTGTGATGTATCATGTGGTGGACCAGCGGCGAGACAATGTGACGGTGAGTAGTGTGATTTGTGTTGTTGGTTTTCAGCGTCCGGAAGCTCCGCTGAGTGTACAGAGTCTGTATTCTCTTTCGACTGGTGGCATTTTGGATCCGGACGATCGTCTGCTCTCTGTGGTGGATGACAAGGAGCAGGTTACTCCACTACTGCTTGCATTGCTCCAATCCCAATTTACGAACGCATGATGCGCTACTTTCCATTTTTAACAAATTTTATTTAAAATAAAAAATATTTGACATGACTGGCAACCGTCGGCCTTGAGCCGCCTCGCCTTTCCCCTCTTCGTGCTTGCGACAGCGTCCTGGGTGGGTTGCAGAATGCAGAGCAGGGAAAACATTTCGGAGCAAATCCAAAACAGAGATGATTGGCTTCGATTATTATGTAAAAACTTTCGTCACCGCTCGCCCAAAGTTACTTTGCAGTTTTATGTGACACGTTTCAGGGGTTAATGTCCTGTTTCTGCTCCCACCTTCGCTTGTAGTGCGTTCATGCGCTGATGGCTGCTAGAAAAGTCTGCTAAATCGTGCGTGAAGGATACTTCACACGTGTGCTCCAGGTTGGGTGAGAGAGCCCAGTGTGTGCTGCTGTGTAGATCGTGGCCATATACGAGGAGGCAGATTCGGGCGGAGGAGACCAGATGGATGCCGCTTCCGCCTCGCATCAGTACGCCGTCGAGGTCACAAGCCTTCACGATCTCCCTGGTAAACAAGTCCACCTCTCGCTTTTTGGCGTCTGTCCGTCTCCATGTGATGCGAGTGAGTGGCGTGTTGATTGATTGCAGCTTCTGGTTTGATGGTTCGTGGCGAGGAAGAAGAAGAGCTGGACTCGGACTCTCTGGTTCCGGGTGTGGCGAATGCGTTTCGCGGTTCCATTCGCATCCAGTGCTCCGATTCGGGCTCGGCCACTGAGATCCCGCCGCCTCCTCCTCCTCCTTTCAAGCCGCCCAGAACTAGCAAAAACCATCACTACCACAGTGTGCACGGGGCGAATGGGAGGCAGCCGGAGCCGTCTATTCCGCCTCCTCCTTCGCTGAGCAACGGCTATCGACCCAAGCCGCCACCCAAATCTCCATCTCTCTTGTCGTCTATGTCAAGTGGCGGAAGCGCCTTTATGCGGACTGGTGGCGCCAGACAGTCTGCCGTTCCGCATCCCTGGCTCTTGGCGCAGGAACAGCAGCAGCAGCTGGAACACCAGGTCGCTCTTCTTACGCCCACGCGCACTCCACGTCGTGTCTATAGTACAAATTATATTTCTGGGACCCATGCATTATTTATCTCAGGATCTAGCCAACGTAGCTCAAAGCGGTTAAAAATCTCTCGATAACTTTAGCTCACCTGGAAAATAAAAAAAACCGCATGCGTCTACGTGCCCTCTGTGTCGAGAAATCGCCAAATTCCTTAAGTACTAAAAATGTACTAAATAGGTACACTTTTTTCGATTATTCAGCATAAATGAACAAGCCGCAAAAATTTTTTCATTAAAAGTAGCCTATCCTATGTAAAATTTGGTGTAGATTTCAAAAACAGTATCGGTGTTTTAAAAAAATTTAACCCCTAGTATATAATTTTGCAAAATTTGTATATTTTTGACAATTTTTGGGTAGGGGTTAAATTTTTTGAAACACCAATACTATTTTTGAAATCTGCATCAAATTCTACATAGGATAGGCTACTTTTAATGAAAAAGTATTTGCGGCTTGTTCAGTTATGTTGAATAATCGAAAAAAAGTGTCCATTTTTAGTACTTAAGGAATTTGGCGATTTCTCGACACAGAGGGCACGTAGACGCATGCGGTTTTTTTTATTTTCCAGGCGAGCTAAAGTTATCGAGAGATTTTTAACCGCTTTGAGCTACGTTGGCTAGATCCTGAGATAAATAATGCATGGGTCCCAGAAATATAATTTGTACTATAGTGTGAACGCTGTGTCTTTCAGATTGCTCCTCCTGTGGAGCGGCGACTGAGTGTGGAGGTGGGTGGTCTGGCGGGTGAGCCCTTAGGCATGCAAGTGGCACCGGTCTACTCGGAAAATGGACGGTACGATATGTTCTCCGTTATCAATCAGACTCAGTTACATGCATTGTATGGGCAGTACGAAGTGGAAACTGGCATTGCAGGCTGAGCGCAGTCCAGGTGACGCAGATACACGAGAACGGAAGGGTAGCGGACCACGGTGGCCTCCGGCTTCACGATAAGATACTCGAGATTAATCAAAGGCCGGTCTACCAGATGTCATTCGTACGGTGAGCGACCAGTGTGCTTGAACGAGCTACAGTACAATGCACCTGCCTAGCAGTCGAGTGCTGTTGCGATAGTGGCATCTGTCTTCTTGTCCTTGCAGGGCTCAAACCTATTTGCACGAGATAGCGCTGCAGACGCCGTTAAGTTTCGAAGTACTGCGCAGGTTGGACTCGCATCTGCAAGAAGCGATGGAGGTGGAAGAGAGGAAGAGCAGGAGAAGAGACGCCGCTGTTTCGCTGAGCACAGCCGCAAGGACGACGACGACGACGACAAGCACTGCTGCTGCTGCTTCTGCTGCGTCCACTGTTGCAGCGCCTTCTACGGCATCCGCCGCCGCCTGCGTGCTGCCGCCTCGGTCTGCCCTTCAGCGCGCCAACACGAAAAAGATTGGCGAGAAGATACTGGTGGAGCTGGAGAAGGGGCGAACGGGACTCGGCTTCACTCTCACCAGTCGGGACACGGCGGTGGACGGAGAGAGGCCCTTCTATGTCAAAACTGTCTTGCCCTGTGGAGCCGCCATTGAGGACGGACGACTACAGGCCGGAGATAGACTACTCTCAGTATGTCCTGTGTAGTACTCGTGCATATTGCGTATGTTACACTGACAGGCGTTGGGCGTTGCAGGTGAACGAGCGGGAGGTGGAGGGGATGAGTCAGCGAGACTTGGTGAATGTGCTCAGGGATTTCAAGCTGGGTGACAGCGTGCGCCTGGAGATCTCGAGAGTGGGCGCCGGCGAGGAGAAGACGCGGCCGCCGGACGCGGCGGAGCCAGTGGGCGCCTCCTCCCCCCGTCTGCCTCGTCAACTGCCGCCTGAACGGGCCAACGTGGAGAAGCTGGCGGAAGGACAGAAGCAGACGCTCCTCCTCGACATTCCACTGAACGCCACCGGCAGCGCCGGCCTCGGCGTCAGCATCAAGGGCCGCCTCCTGAACACGAGCGCCGGGACGCAGGAGGACTGCGGCATCTTCATCAAGAACATCATCCACGGCGGAGCAGCGCAGAAGGACGGCCGCCTACGCATCAACGACCAGCTGCTCGGCATACAGGACGCGGAGCTGGGCGGACTGAGCAACAAGGACGCCATGGCCACCATCGGCAGGACCATGCAGCAGCTGAGTCCGCACGCCAACAGCATCCGCCTCCGCCTGCTCAGAGTCAGGACCGGCGCCCCGGAAAAAACAGAGCACGCCACGCTGGACAGCAGCAGCGGCTACTGCCGACCGCCCGGCAGCCCCGACGGCGCGGACAGCCTCACCCTGGAACAGCGCCCGCACTACACAGTACCCGGATACGGAGACTACGCAACCGTGGTGAGAGCAGCTCCCGTGCAGAGAGAGGAGGAAGCGGAGAAGGAGGAGGAAGGACAGAGTCTGGCATTTGAGCGCGACGCCCCCACACGACGCAGCATGTCGGAGAAGAGACACGGCGTCAGTGGAAAGGCGGATCCGTCCCACACCAAAACATTCCAAAAGATCAAGGAGGCCAAGCTGCAGCATCAGAGACAGCACAGCGGTACGCATTTCACATGTCCATCCATAGAGTACTACGTACACAGAAACTGAGCTGAGCAGCCACAGGCAGAATTCGATAATCGATAACTCAGTGCCTGTCTGATCAGGACTGTCTACAAAAGAAAGACAGGAGAACGGCGGAGAAAAATACGCGTCTTAGTTGCTTATAGTCTAGCCAGGGAGAGTTCGCTATGGGACTCAAGTCGTCCTGTGTAGTTTGCACGTACTTCTGCTAAATAGGAGTGCATGAAGCATGGACAGAAATCCGCATTGTGCGTCTGTTCTATGCAACGCGCCTTGAATGCCATTGCGAAGTCTTACTGGCCAGACTATTACACTCTGTGTAATACGTGTGAGTATAAAGGAGTAAATGTTTTGTTTAGCTCCCACATTAAGAAACGTTTTTTAGGTTATATTACTATTTTTTTAAATATTTTAATTATTTTATATTATTTTTTTTTTTTTTTAAACATAAATTTTTTATTTTTAAAAATAATAAAAATAAATAATAATTTAATTTAAAATAAATATATATTTTTAATATATTAAAATAAAAAAATTAATTAAAGGATGCAGCTGTTTCGCCAAATCAGAAGCCGCCAGTCCTTGATCAAGCTGCCACGGAAGGTACTAGCCGAAAGCCACGCAGGCAGTTACTGTATTAGGCAGCCTTTCTCGCACGCTTGATGAGGGGTGTGTTGCAGAAGAGCGTCGCTCCATGAGTATGGAGAGTCTGTCGCGTGCTGCTGGAGGAGGTGAGCCGATGGTGCATGAGTTGGTGAGTCAGCGGCTGAAGCAGAAGAAGGGAAAGAGCAGCTCTCGTCTGCCCAATCCACTGAAGAAAGTGCAGAGACAGCGTCCTCAGAACGAGAGCTTCCGACAGGCCATCCACAGGTCTTACCACTCGCCTCAGCCGCACGAAGTCGGTAAGACAGCAACATCTGGCAGCTACAGCTAGACGATGATGTGTATGCCTTAAGGAGTGACCGCAGAGTAGTGGCGTGTTGCAGGCGTGGACGTGGGCAGCTTTTCTGAGGAGGAGCAGATGAGTGGAGGGGGGACGCAGTCGTTGCCACGTCCACTGGCCAAGGACAAGGAAAGGCGCAAGTCCACCGGCAGCGGTCTCATCGTCAACTGGTTCGGACGTCAGTAAGCCTCTCTTCGCTTTTGATATAGACCACTCCTTCGGAGCCGGCTACCCCTTATGCAGAACTTGATCCGCATTCCCGGTGTTACACCCACTAGTTATTCGCCGGAAACGTTGATCAACCGAAAACCGCCACCAAAATAAGGATTTTAGCTCTGCGCTCGCTTATTGTTCCGGCTCTTACATTCCTTCTGCTATTATGGAGTCCTGGTATTCCTACTTGCGTATGTTGAGGTTTGGAAGTGCGCGATCTCGGGAGCACAGTGTGGAAGCGCATAGGCCGACGGATGTAGAAGCGCAACAACGCGCCAGGAGAGACGCCCAAGAGGAGCAGCAGAAGTGAGCGCTCCTGCATTACTTTAGATGTACCACGCACAGTAGGAGCATAGGTAGGATCAGTTGCGTGGTTATAGAATCAGAGAGCAGTACATGAAGCTGAAGCGACAGCAGGAGGATATGGAGAGACGGCAGAGTCCGAAGCTGCCTTCCAGATGGCGTCCGCCTCCTCCGCAGCTTCGTCGTCTTCCTCCGCCACCCTATCCACAGCCACCGCCCGCCTACGTCTCACAGCAAGATCATCTCCCGTACATACACTACGAAGTACTATCCATACATATGTACATGTACTGCAAGTATTACTGTTAACTGCACATACATACGTACTAGCAGCGGGAAATAACAACGGTGACGATTATGCCAGTGACGCCGCGTTCAGATAAGCGGAGCACGCCCAAAGCTCACCACATCGGCGTAGACAGCCGTGGCGTGGACCCTCGAACTACTGTACGTGTGCGCGCCGCTTATTTGAACGCGACATAATGCTGCTGCTTATAGTGACTAACTGTCCTTTGTCCTTTCAATGTGTTGTTCTGTTGTGCATATTTTGGGAGAAGGGTTCCTGTTTGGATATCCTTACATGTATGCTTTTGAGCGTATTCGCATATTGTTTGGTTCTTCTGTGTTGTGTAGGACTCAGGTCCCGCCTGGTTTGCGTTGTCGTCTGATACTCGCAAATTCTACCGGAGCTTAGACAGGTATAGTAAGTAATAACAACTCCGTGCACTGTCTGAGTCATGGTCTTCAGTTGCTTGGGGAGTCTGTAATGCTTCGTAATTCCGTATGTACTTGTCCAAGCATGCTGGAGAGGGCATTGATCAGTTGCCCTGACACTTTTGGGGGGTCGTGAGGTGGGCCCGCTGTATTACGTGTACACGTAATTTTATATCCGTGCCGACAGGAAGTCGACGTCGTAGTCCTCTGGGAGCGGAAAGGAGCGAGCTAAAAGACGGACGACAAACGACGTCGACGACCGCACGTCAGCACCGATCTAAACTGTCAACTAAAAATACCGCGGGCCACCCAAAAAGTGTTAGCGCAACTGGTGGCGTGGCAGTGGCTGTGGCTGCCCGTGTGTTGTGTGTGTACCTAGCAATGTGTACATGATAAATCAGCTTAGTGCGAGTGCATGGGTATGGGTGTTGTAGGCCGGGGGGTGGATGGACGGGGGATTCTTCCCTTATCACGCGTGCACAGGGATATCGGAACGGGAACGTCGGAACGCAGCCCTATTCAACGCATACTGGTCACCGCCCTCGCATCGTCGACCACAACAGCCACGCACTCCCTCCCAGCCACCACCCAGCAACAGGTACACTATACTCCAGATTTCTCACCTACCGTATTTACCTGTGCATAGTCCCGGGGCTATGCAAAAATTGAGAGGTCCTATATGGGGCTATGCATAGGGGGGGGGCTATGCATGGGACATTTTTTATGTTTTTGAGAGGTGCGCAGAGGCATACTTTTTAGGCCAAAAGCTCGTGTTTTAGGGCATAATTGAGGTCAAAACAGGGTTATTCTAGTACAATACACACCCAAGCAGGCTTATAGGCATCTAGCTTGGTGTGGGAGTGGTTATGGGTAGCTTATGACCTGCTTATGTAGGTAGATTCAGGTACTGTACAGTACATATGGGGCTATGCATGGGGGGGGGCTATGCATGGGTCATTTTTTATGTTTTGCCAATATGGGGCTATGCATAGGGGGGCTATGCACAGGTAAATACGGTATTACAGTAGGACGGAGGCTTTATTTGCAATTTTGAGCGAAAAAGCCTTCCGCGACTCGACGCGAACTCTGTGATTGCCTCTTAAAGTACAAATTATAATTCTGGGACCCATGCATTATTTATCTCGAGAACTACGCGACGTAGAGCAAAGCGGTCAAAACTTCCACGGATAACTTTAGCTCGCCTCTCCAATAAAAAAAAACCGTTTGATTCTATCTGCTCTCAGTGTCGAGATCTCGCCGATTTCCTTCAGCATTGAAATCGTGTCACCATTTGGCAGACGCTAAACCACGCAAACCACGACACCCCACGACCCTGTACGCCCGATGCCCATTTTTATTGTTTTCATCACGTATGCATATTTCTACCACTTCTGATTTTTCGGGTGTTTGCGAGATTTAGAATTGCCCAATGGTCCACGCCCAATTTGGCGATTTTAGTACTGAAGGAAATCGGCGAGATCTCGACACTGAGAGCAGCTGGAGACAAACGGTTTTTTTATTGGAGAGGCGAGCTAAAGTTATCCGAGGAAGTTTTGACCGCTTTGCTCTACGTCGCGTAGTTCTCGAGATAAATAATGCATGGGTCCCAGAATAATAATTTGTACTTTAGTACGGCAGAACTACCGGAGCAAAGGTAGGAGCTTTGTGTTTCTGTGCTGTAGGGCAGACAGACGCGGTCAGTACTAGTGCTAGCAGTGCTCTTCCCGACTATCAGCACCATCTTCTTCGGCAGCCGCGTACCGACAAAGCCGCGCGCCCCACATCTCACTGCTACGAATATCGACATCAGCTTTCACTTCCGCCCCAACAGGAACCAGCTCCAGATTACAACGAGCCACCTCCTACTACAATCACACTCAGGATGTGACCAAGACTTCACTGGAGTATATACACTACGTACTGTATGTGTACAACATTGCTTTGCTCTGAAATTTTTCTGTCTCAAAAAGTTCCTACTACTGCGTGGTCTCTATCTTGCATGGAGGGCTTGTTTTATTACCGCGAATGTAGCCTACACGCTAGGATTTTTCGCTTATTGTTGGTGCCATTAATCCATCATGTGTTTCCAAACGTGCAGGATTGTAATGTCCTAATTCCCTGTACAAATATATAGGGATACGTTTTGTATGTTTGTACGTTGTTGTATGCATATGCAATTGTTCGTGCCGGTTGTATACAATACACTATGGCGGTTGATACGAGTGTCGGTGCCGGCGCATTTGTTGATTGATCGCAATTGGGTATAACATGTGCGTTTGAGAATATTGTATTGTTGCCTTGTTTTTATATCGCATTGGACGTTTGTGTGACCAACAAGATTGTCCTGCATATCGGTTTTAGAATTTATAGCCGGAGGATTTGTTTTATGTATACAATGAACTTTATGTTTGTCTTTGTTGTTGTTGTTGTTGTAAACGATTGACTGACATGCGTAAAGCCGGTTCTATGTATATTTCGCACATGTATTTCGCACATGCACTTCAAACGGTCGGAACAGTTGTTGTATGATCTGTTATGGCTGTCACAGCAGCATTCGTTCAGGCTTCCAGTTCTGACGCAGAGGTTACTTTTGACCCACGCGACGCTGTCCCGACGTTTTGCGTCACGCTTTTACGCGTCCTGCCTCCGTGCTGAGTGTAGCGAGCGGCAGCCTCCAAGTCTCACCTTGTGTATATTTTCCGAAGAAAAGTTGTACTACGTAAACTCTACTGCATGCATGCATGCGCTAAAGCACCTTACATAGTTCTACATGTGAAATTGTAGGTGGAAGACGACGGGAAGGCTCGCATACTATATGCATAAATAAGGATATTCCTGGGCCCGCGTCGCTCTGTTCTTATGCCAATGTGTGGCGGGTTGGAGATGGCTGGTTCTTAGTAGAATTATCACACTTCTAATCTCCAGATGGTGTGCCAATCGTCCCGACACGGTGGCACCAGCGCTACACATTTACTATACAGTTGTTGACCTATACTAATGATCATCCCTGCCTCCCGTGTGCGTGCACCGCTCAAACCTGACAAAGAACTTTGTGTGCGCCGGCAGAAAAAGGCAGCAAACAACATTATTCTCTCCGCACTCAATCACAAAACATCATCACAATACACTGATTAGGATTACGGTAACTTGAACGCGATACAATTAATTTGAATTTTTACAACACTACAGTATGTGGAGGTAAGTTTGCCACATACGTTTACCTAATGCGAAGGAGTGCCCTCGCTGTCAAACGTTACTACTGAAAAATAAATTTTAAACAAAAATGTATCGCTTATGCAGGGTGTCCCACGTAAACCTCCCTAATGATCCAGCCTTATAACTTCCCTATTACAGGAGATATCAAGCTGAAATTTTGTCCCCAAAACCAAAGAATATTCCATACTTTGTTGCAAAATTTAAGACAGATAGGCCCACAGTGAACGAAATTACATTGCAAATGTTGGACCCTGTTTTTATCATTTTCGGCACTGACCGTGGTTTTGACATTAGAATCTTCTGCTCAGCATGGTCAAACAGCTCATCCAAACAGGGCAATATGGGTGAAACAACAATGGCTGAACGTCATCATTCAGAGTCCAGAACACAAAGGAATGAAAAAGTACAAGCCATATGCAGCTCATAACTGCCTTTAAGGGTCTGTCGAGGTCATCAATAGTGGCACCACTGATTTCAAAATGTTGAAAAAAGTGGTCGCGAATTTGCAAGCTCGTATTTTCATCCCTACTTGACCTGTCTAGCTCAAATTTTACCACAAAGTATGGCATATTCTTGGGTTCTGGGAACAAAATTTCAGCTTGATATCTACTGTAATAGGGAAGTTATGAGGCTGGATCGTTAGAGAGGTTTACGTGGGACACCCTGTAGCATCGCTCCTTCAACGGAGCTATTTTCACAGACAAGTTACTCACGAAAATATGCCTACTCCACAAGAAGCAAAGAGAAAACGGTTATGTGTACAAGAGATTTTAGACAGTATTGAATCAGTGAGGAAGTTATAGCACCGCAATGTGTCGCTACGATGTGACTACAAGATGCAACATGGTGAATGTACACTTTTGCATACATCCCATCCGTCTTTACAATTACGCAATGTGTTGTAAAATTTGTAGTCGCACTTTCCGATGAGAGGAGAAGAAGTTTTGGCGCCGTTGTGGCGGAATTACGGGGTGTCTGATTGTCCATCTTCTTGCTCCTCTTCGTCGCCAATTGGAATGGTGGCATGGTTGTACAGGCCTTGGGCCAGCAAATGAAATGCCAGCGGATTCCTCGTACCCAGTTGCTTCTTTATCTTGGCTCGTTTGTTCTAGAATCAGAATGCATAATTTTTGATAATACTGTAGACGTAGAGTGCTCATTAAACCATTTCTAAAAATTTAAAAATAGCAATAGTAACACTGGCCTCGTAGGTACGTACGTAGTACAGTACTGTAATGCCGCGTTTATAACCCCCTCGAATATAACCCACCTCGTAACCCCCCTAATCGGCCACTAAGCTCATTTGCCCTCGTTTGCCCCTATCATAAACCGCAAACGACAGAGAAAAATCAACGTTTTTGCATATAGAACGCGAATAGAACACCGTTTTACTGCGTATTACTGCAAAAAAACAGTGCATCTGACAGCTTTCTTTACACTTTCAACCTGATGATCAAAAGTCTGGCTCCTTGAAAAGGGTTACTTATGGCAATTTCTGAGATGTGATGCGCCAGCTTTCACCAGGCTTCAGGTTATTGCTTCAGAAAACACAAAAGGTCAAAAATGAGCTCAGGAAAAAACCCCATATGCCCGCTGTTGGAAAATGCCTTCGTATAACCCCACCCCGTGTATAACCCCCCTAATCGGCCACTAACGTTTTATTAACCCCGGGGGTTATAAACGAGGCATTACGGTACATGCAGTAGATACGTACTGAAGTAGATACCTGAAACCAAATTTTGATCTGTGATTCGTTGAGGCCGAGTTCGTGTGCGAGCTCTTGTCGCCTCTTTTCAGTGAGATATTTGTTGCCTTGAAACTCGTCTTTCAGTCGGCTGAGCTGCTCGGAAGTGAAAGCTGTTCGCGGTCGCTTCTCCTCTACCGACTGCTTCTTCTTCATCCGTCGACAACGAGGACCTACAGTATACCACACTCACTGCACTCACGTACAGAGATGACAAACAGCATTATCAATGCATAATGTGGGTATGTACTGTGTACCTACGTATGTGTGTGATTGCACAGAGACAGTGTTAGGAAAAGATTTGATAAGCTGTCGAGATGGCTCGTACGGCCAATTTCATCGGATTGCCGTGTCTTTTATCTGTGAAGCTGAAGCTCCCGGGCAATCCCTAAGGGCATCTCAATTTTTTCTCAGGCTTCCTGGATATTTCCCAACGATCTTTGTGTGCTTGTTTTGTTTATTGACTTCGGGCTGCTCATCGTAAATTGAGGTGGGAATGAGCTCCCTTTATCTCGGTCAAAATTTGCGCAAGGTTGCATCCTATTCAGCTAACAATTTGGTCAGTAATTGATATCAATTTAGCGTAAGAGCTAACGACGCGTGCGCTGGAAATCAAAGGAAGAGAAAAGGGGCAGAGAGAGAAGCGCTTGCATAATTAATCGGGGAGTAAGCTTCATCCGCCGCCCTTCTCTTTGTTTGTCTCATTTTAGCTTTCTCCACTCCCGTTCTCCTTTTTGCATCTCTCCTGTACGCGGTGGATTTCATTTTCGCTTCGGGAGCCTGACAACTTTGTCCAATCAAACTCAGCCAGCGACATCAATCACCCGCTAAGAAGCAATAAATGGGCTATGCTGCGGTGCTGATAAAATGATTATTGTGCCGCTTCATATGTCACATGTCCAGTGCCAGTGAATTCCGGATGATCCTTGAGCCTCGCAATTTTATTCGCCATATAAATTGTTCTAACTTGCTTCCTTTTGCCTGTGCCTGTGTGGAACATCGCAGTCACGCATACACAAACACAGAGCAATGCACACGTACTGTACGTATGTATGTACGATGAATAAGTAAGTACCACGTATAATACTCGAAGCAGCAGGTTACGGTAAAGCCTTTTCCCTATGGGACAAAACTGAAATTACATTGTACAGGGATTTGTTGTTTTATTTGCGTTGTGAAGTTTATTTATTTGCTTAGCTGAGCATCTTCAGCTGCTTGGCTTTGCCTCCGTGCGGCATTTTGGTTTGGGCCAAGAGAGATTTGTGCGGGTCTTCCGTTTCTATCATCATCCTTTCTTCTCTCTTTCCCTCCATATTACGCGCTGTGCGAGGAGAGGCCGCTCCTTCCTATCTCGGACGGATCGGCTATGCCGTTTTGCGCCCGTCGGTCTGGAATGAACAGCCACTCCGTCTATCTTTTTTTATCGAGAGCGGCAAATTATCACATATCTGGAGCTGTTTGAAAATTAGCGTTTCGAGAACTAATTAGTGGGCGCACAGCGGCGCGATTCGTCACGCTGCCGATTTGCCAATTGCTGTGCGCGTGCAAAGGCAGCGTTAGCTTTTGTTCAGACGGGATAATTTGTTGCTCCCGATAACTTCATCCTTTGAGGAAGAAATTTGAGGAGTCGGCAGCAGCTGGCTTCTCCGGCCCAATCACAACTGACACAACTTTCCAAGCGGAGAAGCCGCTATGAGAAGCAACGGCTGACTTCTTCATTTTCACAGCTCGCTGCTGCTCCCCCAGCCATCACTAACATTAGCTTTCTCGCCCAGCCTACTACGCATACTTTCAATCAGCAAGCACACACACCATCGAATTGCTTACAGCAGTACGTACTCTGTAGCGTACGTACACGTATGTACGTACGTATGTACTATATATGGCACTGAATGCTTCAGTACAGAAGAGTACAGAACATGCCTACGTGTACGTACATGGCAAGGTAACGCCACGGCTACAGTATACCCGCCGACCATAATCAGTCGTGCGCTACAGAAAGAATGGCATTTAGAGGAGAGCAGAAGACGAAGTAATCAGGAGAGAGTCAGTGTAAAGTAAAGATCGTGGGATTTCACTGCATTACTGAGCGTGCGTAAGTAAGTACCGCCGAGTATTGTACGTATACGGAAGGCGTATCGGTGGACGCCGCAGTGTCTTGGTCGGCTACAGACATTGAGTCGTGATAAACTCAGTGTGTGTGTGTGCGATGCTGCTGCTGGTATTTCTCTCAAACGAGCGAAACTATCGCCAGATCAGAGCCGCGATGTCTGCGTCCCCTCGGGCGGAGTATCAGTTTACCCAGAGAAGGTATAAGAAAGAGAAGGAACACGACACCCCCTGAACAACTCTGTCCGTCCAAGGATGCCCCTGTCAACGACAACAGCGTCCGACACGAATTCTCCACCTTCAGATCCTGATCACCGTTTCTTATACGTATGCATATTTAGATGAACCGACACAGTTTTACTGCTATGATAACCGTACATACACAGGGGTACAAGTTCGTTGCTATTATGTTTACACGTCGCCGGGTAAGTGGGGAAGGAAGTGGGCAGAGTAATGTAATGTCGGTGTCGCCTTCTCTTCTTTCAGATTCCGATGGCCTCCATGGACGGTGGAATTTGCGCCGCTTGCGCGCTGATTGCCCGCGAGGCGGAAAAGTTGCTTGATTACTCGTAAAACATGGCACTTTACAACAAACTTAATACAAACGTCCTTGCCAATTTCAAACAGCCGACAAGCAGAAACTGCGATCATACGGTAAAGGGAAAAAGGAAGCGAGAAGATGGTATGGTACGTACGTATGTTGGATGGATGCGCAGAGATGACGACGGTTCCCTGTAGAACCCGACCTAGATTTCGACTATCGCGTGTTGTATGAGTAACATTTTGCTCCGTATTCAATTATCAGCGTGCGTCGACATTACCGTGTGCAATAGCGCGTACGTATAGGCAAAAATATGTATAGGTACGTAAATACTGTAGCGCATAATTACACACTTTACGTATGCGGGCCGAAAAAGGAAACAAACTATGGCAGAACAAAGAGGCAGTAATTGCAGTGACAAGATCTGCCAGACCTATTCAGAAGTGAACCGGTTGTCAGATAATTTAAAACAAGGCAATTGCCAGGCCTAACTTCGGCTACCGTATCCTACTAATCAAACGTGCAGAAAGCGCCAGATGGCTGTCGAGGCCTAGAAATTTGAAAATCTGCAAACCACTTCGTGGTTTGAAGTATGACATTAGGCCCGCATACCGTAACCACCGCACACGAGGAAGACAAGTTCGTTTGCATTTGAAAAACCAGTGGCCCGTTACAGCTTCGCAGTAAAATCCTTTTGCACATCTGGCAACCCTTTTGCAAATCTGGCAACCCGTTTGCAGATCTGGCAACCCTGTTTTAGATCGTGATTTGTCAACTCAACTTATTATGCATCTGGCAACCACTTTGGGCAGTTGACAAAAAGTTGCATATCTGGCAACCCTATGGCAGATCTGGCAACCGTTTTTCCGCATAGATCTGACAACCATTTTGTGCATGTGGCAGCCATTTTGCGCACAGCATCAGACAAAAGTGGTGCATGTGGCAACCGTATTGCAGGTCTGGCAACCCTTTTGCGCATTTAGCAATCTGGCAACCCTTTTGCAGATCTGGCAACCCTTTAGCGCATCTCGCGTTTTAGTCTCGTGTGCACTTTCGGGCGTGACCATTTGCAAACGCTGGCTTGAAAACCTGCGTCGTTTGGTTTCTGCGACATTTAGTACTGAAATATTGATTATCGATCGATTATTGGTGATCGGCTGATCAGATCAGAAATCGCAGGCTTTTCTGGCGTTCTCGGGGCCATAAGCTCTCGAAAGAGTCCTGAGTGGATGCTGTAGCTGCAAAATTGAGTGAGTTATGAGTGAATATGCGCGGTTTTAGTACTAAAATATCGATTATCGATCGATTATTGGTGATCGGCTGATCAGATCAAAAATCGAAGACCTTCTTGCCACCCTTGGGCATATAAGCTTTCGAATGAGCCATTGGCGAACGCTGTAGCTGCAAAACTGAGCGAGTCTATAGCATTGCACACACACAGACAGACAGACACACATCAGCCCTATTTGTTAGTAGATACGCTGGCCCCCCCGGCGCACGCGAAGTGTAGCTAGCCATGGTTATCCATGCACTTGCCGGGCTGAACCATTGAGCGTAGGGTAAACACCAGCCCCCCCCCCCCCCCCGCTGACTTAAGCAACGCGATGATAGGCATGGGTGGCCTATTGATTATAGTATAGTACCTTCACCTTCAATCATTTCGTAGCTACAACATGAACCACTATCATCGACCCATTTATGTACATAATGTGTGTGTAATAGAGTAGCACGGGAGAAGGTCGAACAGGATAAAGTTGGACATCTCGCCGTAGCTTTTCGCCTCGCCACCTCACCTCACCCTACCCTTTTGCATTATCTCACTATACACATACGTACATAGTTCGTGATCAAAACAGCTTAAGCATGTACAACGTGAACTAATCGCAAAGCAAACCCAATCAAGCGCAATGGCCGACCCAGGTTAGGCTGAGATAAAATTGAGTCTGGATGAAAGCTCACCTGAACTGGGTCTGTCAGAATAGCGGGTGCAGTAGACCCAAGCAGGCCAGAGCATGGGCGGAGTTGTAGTGGCTGGTTCCTCAGTGCTTGGGCTCCGACTCGTAGATGTCATGTCCTCTTTCTCCTTCTTCCGATGCTCTGCTGCTGCTGCTGCTACGGCTGTTGCACCATTAAGGACGGTTGTCGGTGCCATTTCTTCGGTGCTGCTTCTTTTCTTCCCGAATCCAGGACGGAGGATATTTGCGATGGAAAATTTCAGTTCCTGCTCTGACTCGGTTGGCGAGATGGAGGTGCTTCTGGGTGACAGCGACCATTCCCCATCTGACCCGGCCACACAGTGACCAACACTTCTCTCCACCATCACAGATTCCTCCATCTTTGTCACCTCGCTGGACATGACTCTCGTTCGAGCCAGCTGTACGTAGTCCTTTTCTGCTGTCGACAAAGGATGTTTTCGTTTCGGATCGCGGTGACGGAGCGCCGTAGTTCTCTTTATAAAAATGTCCACAGAGAGGGATTTTTGTCGGCTGTTGTATCGCTAATTGAGCGTTTAGAACAGATACTTGGCGCATGCGAAGATGAGAGGCCTTCTGTACCCGCCTCCAATCATCCACACGTTCTACAGTACGTAACCGTGGCGAGAATGTTTTTCTTTCAACCAATCAGCTGATCCTTCGTTTCTGGCTCCGCCTCTTTTGACGCGTTGCATCGCATTTGCGGTGATTGCCTTTTGCCCGGCGGGCCCGTGTTGGTTAGTATGTCTTCCATGGTTGTTTACACTTGTCTACTTTATGCCTTATTTTGATGTGCTACTGCGTAACATGCCATTTGTGTGTTGAAACGCATACAAAGTTGTGAAGAGACGGTTTCATGCCCGTGTTTGTGACCACAACATGGTGCTGTACACCCGCGTTTATAAACCCCGGGGGTTATATACCATAAGGCGTTTTCAGGCCTCCTGAGCTCATTCTTGAATTAATAACCTGAATCTTAGTGAAAGCTGAAAGGACATTTTGCAAAGTATAAGGTTTTTTATCCTCGAACTCGTTTTTCTGGCTTATTTTGCCTGTTTTCAAGCTAAAGTGGTTTAAAACAAGTTATGTATTCTTGCGCAAAAATTATAATGTTGAACCAAGTAGGTTATTAACTCGGCATTTCAATATTATAGACACCCCGTTGTGTTCTGTACCGTAACTTTGCGTGAAATCGGCTGCGAAGAGAGAGAAGGAAAAGATTGTGGGGCGCATGAACTCGAAAACAGCGACATATTTTATCGAGAACATTGTTCCACATGTTATTGACACCAAAGTGCACGACATGATTATCAATTTCATAGATCTTGTAAAGTACTAAAACAAAACATAACAACACTATTTTGATGCAGTACGGCGAAAATCGGCCTAAAAACTAAAAACTGATCGTATTAGATGGCCCGTTGTAAGAAGTGTAAAACCCGCGCACTACATTTCGTTCTCAAATAAAGACAAGTGTACTGCCTCTTATTGTCTTGGGTGTTCCACCAAATGTAATGTGCAACAGAACAATGACTGAGTGCAATCTGTCTTCTACCGCATTTTGGCGAGAATATCCGCTATACGTGTCTGTGTCGTGAGAGGCGAAATAATACCGTAACCTACTTTTGTACAGATTATGTACCGTAGTTTTGGCTGTATCATGTTATATAGTATCCCCCTGTATAACCCCCATTGATTGGCAAAACATGAATTTTGTCCGCTATGTCCCCCTGGTGTATAGCCCCATGTACACTGTGGGTAGCTGTGTAAGCTATACCAGAGTATGAATGCAAGTTTTTTTTACAAATGCCGAATAGTCAAATTGGGGTCTCGAAACGAACTTCAATTCACAAGTTCACTTCACAAATTGTACACTGTACACAATTTCCAAATCAGGACTAGGTACTTACATAAAGGTAACTACCGTATTTTTGGGTGTATAGGCCCATGGGGCTATACAAAAATTGAGAGGTCTGATGGGGGGTTATACACTGGGGGGGATATACACTGGGGGGGGGGATATACATGGGACAAAATTTTTGTTTGTGAGAGGTGTGTAGAGGCATGTTTTTTAGGTCAAAAGTACATGTTTTAGGGCATAATCGCGGTTAAAACAGGGTTATTCTAGTATAAGCAAGAATAAGAATAATATAAGCTAACAAGAATGAAACACTTCACGCTAAAAAACGATTGAACCCTGCCGCATTTTGACTTGATTACAATCATCGATGATTACAATAGTCGAAGATTACAATCATCGAACATTGATTAGAATAGTCGATGATTACAATCAACGATCGTTCATTGTAATAATCGATTATTACAATCAACGAAAGTTGAAAACAATCAATCCCTCTTATTCTAATCAACGTTCGATGATTATTCATCGATGATTACAATCAACGAAAGTGCATTACAATGCATGCTTTATTTATTTCATGGAACCTGTATTCTAATACATGAAAGTGTATTCTTTTGCACTAAAAGCTATTGTAATAAAGGAACATTGATTCTAATGCACGAAAGTACATTGTTTTATAGGATTTCGCAATAGACAAAACCTTGATTGGAATAGAGGGATTGATTGTTTTAGCGTTTTGTTGATTGTAATCATCGATGATTGTTTTCAACTTTCGTTGATTATAATCATCGCCTATTCTAATCAATGTTCGATTATTGTTATCTTCGACTATTGTAATCATCGATGATTGTAATCAAGTCAAAATGCGGCAGGGTTGGATCGTATTTTAGCGTGAAGTGTTTCATTCTTGTTAGCTTATATTATTCTTGGTATAAGACATGCTCAGCTAAGCTTATAGGCATGGTAGCATGGTGTAGGAGTAGCTATAGCTAGCTTATGACCAGCTTACATAGGTAGGTTAGGTACCTTCCAGTACATGGGGGGTTATACACCAGGGGGGGGGGATATACATAGGACAAAATTTATGTTTTGCCAATGGGGGGTTATACACTGGGGGGGATATACTCAGGGGGGGATATACACCCAAAAATACGGTAAACTATCAGTCCTGCCCTACGACGAAGCACTCACTCACTTGCCTATGCGAAGTTTATCCCCTGCTCGCGCCTCGCACACTGCATGCAAAGATGATACAGATCACTACGACTGTACGCATTGCATTGTGCATGTTTTGTATGTATGTATACTTATATACAATAGATCGCAGCCTCTGTAGGGTGTTAATTGGTACTGGTAAAAGAACGGTTTTCAATGTTTACCTAGTCATTTTCTCTTTGAATCCTTGCATTTGTCTACGCAACATTAATCAATAGGACGACCTCATTTTTGCAGAGGAGTGACCGCGATTGCGCATCATTTGTGTTGTACCACGACAAAATAAAAGGGGCGCCGACCTGACGCTCTGGAACTTTAGCGACGCAAGCAGCAAAATGGCTTACTCAAGAGCAGTGGCGTTCAGTTCCAAGGGCAGCTTCGCCGTTATCACAGCAACGTATAGCGACAAACTGGATGACTTTTTGTTCCCATAGTGTGTCATCAAAGGGTGTGAGCGGAATTTTAGAGTACCTACGCCGTCCACTCCCGAATGGTGAAAATGATGTCCACCGGGCGGCTAGCATAGAGCACAGAGTCTTGATGTTTGCTCGTGCCCCGGACCCACCCGACAAAACCGCCGCTGCACACATCACACATACACTATGGCCGTACTACGTACGTACACTGTGGGCCGCTAAATGATTTTGGTGTTCGTTCAGTTCACTCAGTCAAGAGAGAGTCGGCGTCTATTAGGTGACGTTTTACTCTCACTTCATGCCCCTCTTCAGTCAATCGAACCACCCACCCATGTCACCGCCTTACTTCCTTCAATTCTTCGCCTTTTTGGAAATTCTTCGTAAGAAATAACCAACACTAAATACGATAATGGTACCTACCTAAGTACACAAACGGATGGGTGTCGCACACGCACAGTGAATTTTTTTAGGATTATCGACAGGTCAGGAATGCAAGTACCCGAACGACAGTAAAATTCGATTACCCGGATCCAAACTCAGCCGATACTTTCAATGCGGACCGGAAAACAAGTATCAAGAGTATGAATGTGACGGTGGCGCCAGCTTTAATCCCACCACAATGCTATGTAATCCTGCTCCACCTCGTTCTGAAATAGCCAGTGATGACTTCGTCGGCATCTCCAAAAAAGAAAAGAGATTGCGCTCGCATCCGGCTCGCCATGTCAAATATCTGAACTCAGCTCAATCTATCTCCGACCCAAATCTCGGTGTATTGCTACTGATTACCGTATTTTTGGGTATATAGCCCCGGGCTATACAAAAATTGAGAGTTCTGATTGCGGTTATACACGGGGATGTACATTATACACGGGGGATACGTATTACGTACTATACCCTACAGTACATGGGGATATACAGTTTATACACCATGGGATACATTATGGGCAAAATTCATGTTTCGCCAATGGGAACATACTGTACACCCAATAATACGGTACTCTAGTTGAATATCTATATGCCGTTACCCTACTGTAAGGGACCTTTGAATTTGAAAAAAAGTCTTTGTTTCTTATGTCGCTGTATACCATTTTATTTTACCCTTAAAAACAGTATACAATACACGAGCGCACTGCATGGAATAATTATAAACGCGGTAATGGTATCTGTATTGTGCTGTTAGCAGTTTGAATATTTGTGGCTTTGTGCAGCGGAAAATCTTCTGACGCCACACAGCGAGCAAACTGCAAACCGCCGTTTGCAAAAAAACTTGCTTCTAGATTACACGGCCAACGTATGTACGTATGTACGCATACCATCATAACGCAAGGAGGTATGTACAATGTTAGGCCTACGTACAGTATACATACGTACATAATAGCGTCTGTTCCGGCGAGTAGGTAGGTAGCTCTCCTGTTTCTTCCTCAGCTCCAGGAATTATTCCAGTATGGCACATACTTACGTCAATGATGGGGTTGAGCTGTATACCTACATTGAGCGAGCGAATGGGAAATATAGCGCATTGCGGCTCTGATTGTAGAGGCTTCTTTGCTTCTTTACTGCCTTCGCTTTCATTATTATTGAGCGCGCTTAACAAAGTTTGACGTGGTGGCGTGTTTGCCTTGTGTCAAAAGCAGCGGCCTCCACTGCGCCATACTTCTTCGAGCGGTCGTATCTTTGGCAGCTAGAAGTCAAGCGTCGTTTTGTCATGTGATAGGACAGGAGCAATGAGGTGTAATCAGGTGTAATGAGTGAGCTGGTGAGGCGTCATCGCAATCGCATCCAGCGTCGATTCCGCGTTCCGCCGTCCAGCTCCGTATCTTGGGACGATGTAGACGCTAAGTTCGAAGGGTTAGTGAGTCGCTCCTTCTCCTCCACTCACGATCTCCTGCGCAGTGCCAGTAGCACTTATCTTCGCGACAGGGCAACACCCACCATCGTACCCCTCTGCAAATCTCCCACTACCGACACTGAATCCAGAGCTCCCGTCTACTACAGCAGTCTCAATATTGAGGACCAACCCATGAGGAAATACGATGTCTTCTCTATTAGGTAAGCCAGCCTCATATAATCACGCTAAATATGTAGTGTTGAAAAAAGTCGAAAATGTAATTTATGTACCTATATTTTAATGGCTATATTACATACATACTTATATATCTGATGTACTATACCTGTACGTACTGTATAATATGTACTGTATGTACGTATGCCAAGTTAAATCTCGGGACTCATGCATTTTACATCGTTCAGGTCTTGGTCGTATCCGATCTGGCGATATTTACACACGCCGCAAGCGCACTCCTACGCCCTAACCTTGTACACTTCGCCTTCGACAGCTACCCAATTCAGAGAGCCAGTGACTGATAAGCGAGCCTACAGTGGGCACGCCTATTTGGCCGGAGAGCACAGCTTCCAATTTGTTCTTCCAGACAGAAAGGACGCGTACGGACGCAAAAATGTGCCGATGCAACATTGCTATCAACAGTCTGGACAGTCCGCCTTGAGGCACTTTGGTGCATTCAGACCTCGCCCACACTTCGTCTCAACTTCTGCCCTCCACCGTATCCCGTCCAACGAATGATAAACACTACTACACTTGTAGTCGTCGTTCAGTAGAGCCTAGACGCACATATATTGATAAATATCGGACTACGTACTTTGTACGTTCTGCCTTTGTGGAAGTGTGACTGATGTCATAGTAACATAGAGTTTGTATATAATGATGGAGTTATTCCCTGAACCAGTAAGCAATGGTTCTTGAACACATGTTACACACCTAATCAAAACAACCAACCAACCGTATTAATTTGAATATGCCTGTTCTGTATTGTTCCGCCACGACACGAGCAAATGACTGTAGTAAAATAACTGCAGCAGCTAACAAAAGTATAGTTCGTCGTCTCGCCGTTCTTTTCTTTTTGTCGTCGTACGAACGAACGAACAACGTAACGTACGTACGCATATCGGAAAGCCGGTAGCCTTAGCCCAAGGACTTGGCCTTCTTAGCCGTTCGTTGAGGCTTTGCTGATCGATTGCAAGGAAACCCGAATAGTTGCTGCTGCGATGAAGAAGAATGTGGACATGGACAGAAGCCGCAGTGGTGGGTGGAGTGGTGAGTAGAAGTCCATGGGTCAGTAGTGCAGCTGCAGCAGGGTAGAGAGAGATGGCGGCGCCAGAGTTTGTGGTGATCCGAAGCGAGAGTGTGGACGTACTGCACAGCAGTTTTCTACGCAAGTTCAGCGACGGCTCCTGTGAGTATCCGTCCGTGGAGCATTACTGTCAATGCCAGATCCTGTCCTATCTCGGCCTAATCGCCGAGGCGCAGCAAATCCTGGATGAGAAGACGGGGGCTCACGCTCGTACCAAGGCCTTTCGTCTCATGCAGCAGAGATTCGGTAGCGCTATGGGCCCTGAGCGTCTTACCAAATACATACGGGACATTCGCGACGGGTTCATCCGACAAGGCATCAGCGTGCGACTGTCAAAAGACCCGGAATTCAGTCAGCAGCTGCTGGGCTCTGGGCGCTCCGTGATCGTGCTCTGCGATCCGTACGACACGGTGAACGGGATCGGGATGGAGGAGAGTGCGTTCCTGGCCTGGACCAAGTCTGCTGGGGTGAAGCCGGCGTCTCTGATGAGCTGGCTGCTCAGTGCGGGCAGCTGTCCGCCGGATGTGCGCCTGGGCGAGAACAAGCTGGGCATGAGTCTGATGGCGGTGCGAGACGCGCTGCTGCCCCCTCCGACGCCGACGCCGCAGACGCAGACGCGGAGGGAGGAGGAGGAGGAGGAGCGCTTGTTCTCCGCCGGCTCCCTCTCCGTCTGCGAGCGTCTCCTCGCCCTCACCGGCGTCCTGCGCCCTCTGAGCAACTACTACGCCTTTCCGATGATAGTGAAGGGCGAACGCTATCGCTCCGTGGAGCACTTCGTCTATCTGCGCCTGTTTCACACGCTGGGGATGGACGAGAAGGCGGCGGAGAAGCTGCGGACGACGAGCGAGCCGGCCAAAGTCTGCAGCGTCGCCTTTCGTCTGCTGCACCAGGCACGGGCGGGCGACGGGAAGTGGAGAGAGCGCGTGGAGAGGAAGCTGGCGAAGCTGCAGGCCTGGTACCGGAAGGCCGTCTGTCACAAGCTGAGTCAGTCCAAGCTGCTCCGCTCGCTCCTCGTCTCCACCGGCAACTCCCTCCTGCTGGAGACTGCGTGCGCGGACGAGGACAAGGAGTGGTCCACCGGGACGGGGGAGAAGGAGATGCAGCATCTGCTCACCAAGAGCTACATCCAGCCGGACCACCTGCTGCGCTGGATGCTGTCAGTGGAGAGGCGACCGCGCGTCCTCCGCCACCTCGGCTCCAATCTCACCGGCATCTTCCTCATGAAGATTCGACAGCAGCTGAGGGAGACGGAGAGTCCGCTGCCTCTGTCCACGCAGCCGGATAAGGCGATGGCAGGCTTGCTCAGCGAGCACCTCGTCTGTTTCACTGCGGACAGCGTCTTTCACCCTGTGTGTCGGGGCGGCTTCCAGGAGGACGCGCGCTTCTTTCCCTCCGTGCAGCACTACGCCTGCGTGAAGGAGGCGGAGTGGTACGGGTTGGCGGCGTCTGCGGTGGAGTGGGTGGCTGGGGCGGACTCTGGGCTGGAGGCGGGGGCGCGCCTGAGTGCGGTGTTGCGCTGCTCCTCTCCCGCTCTGCAGGCTGTGGTGCGCTGGGAGACGGAGGAGCGGGTGGGAGCGCTGAAGAGAGGGATGAGGAGGCGGCTGCGCGAGGAGACGGGGGTGCTGCGCGCGCTGCTGGACACCGGCGACGCCTTCCTCGTCTTCTGCCAGCGCTTCCTCACCGACCAGCAGGAGCTGAGTGTGGGCATGAGGGAGTACGACCTGCGCGCCTGGCTCCACCACACCGCCAAGGACACGCGCTGGCTCGCCCGACACTGCGTCGCGCCCCTGCACCAGCGCCCACCCTTCCTCGGAGGCAACAGACTCGGCTTCCTTCTAATGGAGCTCCGCAGAGAGTTCACACTCTCCGGCATTTTCCCACAACAGCTCCCGGAGTTGGAACTCAGTCCGGAAATCATACTCGGCTCAGGTATGTACATACGCACGTGATGACTAGCGTTTAGTAACATTATGATGAATGTATGAGGCGTGTTTCTTTATTGCTACTTTTCAGACTCACTGATGGAGAATATGGATCTACAGGAGGAACTGGATCTCAACTGGGATCACGAGTCTGCTATTTGGCCCAGTATGCTGCACGTTGTTTGTACTGCATTCTCCTTTAGGACATATGTACATACACTTCCGACTAATACCTACAGCGATGATAGGTGTGCGTTGTTTATAGATCCTCTGCTGTTGCTGGCAAAGGCGACGAATGACGAGCGACTATGGGCGACAGCGAGAAGGACCAAATTTCGTCGTCGTTTGTTGCCAGGGGAGATGAAGAGCTTCCTTGACAGGGAAGAGACGGATGATGGAGCGCCAGTAGCCAGTACAGTGGATGCGGGGCTTCTGGCAGAGATGCAGCCCAACACACTTCGTCACATGATACTCTGCACTGTCAGCAAGCTCAAAGCCATCTGCTACAGCACACAACTGCAGGAAACAGAGCTTGTGTAAGCTACTACCACTCATATTGATATTATACTTCTCTGAAGCGATGAAGCTGTTGAATGCGACGATTGCTGTAGGAGGATGAATGCGGAGTTGTGTCGGATTCGGGAGACGAAGAGAGAGCTAGAGAAGAAGCTGCGCCTTCGACAGCTCGGTCTCGACCTGGAGCAGCCGCCTCAGAACGGCAAGCCACCTTCTTTTCTACTGCAATCTAGCACACCATTTATTTACCCGTGACTTTATTGGCAAATGTCCAATGTGTGCCCCCCACCCATATACAATACATAGGCTTATGTACCTGAATACAGTACCAACATAGGCTTATATGTACCTGAATACAGTACCAATCAACCTATAAGCCTATGTAAGCTGGCCTGCACCAAGTCATATTCTTCACCTAAAAACGGCGTCCGCGGCTCTGTGCGCACTACTCAAAAAATATAAAATGTCCCGTGCATTATGCGTCATCCACTCTAATTTTTAGTCGTGCTTTGGCCCCCACGCGGGAAATACAATTTTCTCGGCGCGTGGGGGCCGAAACCACAACTCTTTTCAGCGCAGGGCGCTTTTGTCCCACACTAGGATCTCTCGATTCTTGCACACTACTACTGGTAAATATGGGTAGTGCAGGGCAATGTCCGGCCGGCCACCCATTTCCTGTTGGTTGACCGTGTGATCAAAATGATCCTGGCTCTCTCACTCAACTGTCTGTGTGGCTTGCTCTTTCCCTATCGCCTTTTGGGCCTCTGCCGAACGAAACATTGCCAGAGGGACCTGTGCGATATCTTGCGTGTCCTTACTTGCAGATCTATTCACGGGTTGGGGAGAAGACAGAAGTGAGTCGCCATTCCAAATGCCGCCAGTCAAAGATGAACCCCCTTCCACTGACGAAGAAACGGCACCGATAGCAACACAGCACTACAGACCACAGGCTTCCTCGCCACTGCAAGATAGTAGTCATCACCATCAGCATTTAGAGGTGAAAGAGGAAGACAACCCCTTCAACCATCGGGAATCCCTTAGCCAGTGGACAGCACACTAATTTATATTCCACATTTCGTGCTCACCATTTGTGTGCGGTAATTGTTCAACTTTGACATTGTTTGTACATAGCACTTGTTTTGTAACATAGCAATTGTTTTGCAACATAGCAAGTAACACGTGGTGCTGCTCGCTCATGTATACTACCTACCACATACAATAGGAACACACACATCACAATATGTAAATAAGAAGATAGGGACAATGCACAAACATACTACAGGGTGTCTCACGTAGACCTCCCGATTCAGCCTAATAACTTCCGTATTAGGTATCGTACAGTAGGTATCAATCAAGCTGAAATTTTCTCCCCCAGAAACTCAAGAATATACCATACTTTGTGACATTTGAGCCAGGTAGGCCCACAGCGAACGAAATTACAGGCTTACAAATGTTGGACCCTCTTTTTATCATTTTCCGCTCTGAGCATGGTTAGATATAAGGCTGAATCGTTAGAGAGGTCTACGTGAGACACCCTGTAGTACACTTCACTGCAAGCTACTCGTTTTGTGCTCAGAAAACCACCGAATATCAACCCCGTGGTGTGGTGATAATGCCACTCTGTACAAACGTATCATATTCCACTGTAAACGCAGGTACTTGAATCTCACAAAGTAGAGCAGGTATGGAAACTTGCGCTCAAAAATTTGGCCAAGTCTGGTGCGCTACCTGCATTCACATTTAGATGCTTCTAACTTTTTCGTTGCGCTGTTATAGGCATCCAACTTTAGCACTAGGAATACTGTTTTCTATCAATTTTTCTGCTCTTCGTGATATTCGAGTGATCCTGCGTTCACTTGCATTTTTATTGGTCAGTTGCGCTAGCTCCTGGATCGCGAGGTGACCCCGCGGTATTTAGTGAAAGATCATATCGGCGCAGACGGGGTGGGGTCACGTATGTTCTTCAGTCATCTGGATGGAAGCAGAAAAGGAGCGAGCGAAGAGAAGAAGAGACAAAAAATGATGATGATGGACGACACCGATCTAAACTACACTAAATACCGCGGAGACACCTCGCAACGACCCAGGAGCTTATAGCGCAACTGGTCAATACGATACTTATTTCTGTACAGAGAGCAGTGTTGGATAAAAAAGGAGTTTTAGGACCAGGCTTCTTTCTGGTAATTAGGCGGCGGAGTTTCGTAGAGCTCTTCCGTCTTGTACCACTTGTCGATGTGTTTGCTGATGAAGTCGATGAGAGTGTGCAGGTGTCCGAGGATGATGCTGATGCTCTTCTCGTCCCATCGCGTGTAGGCGAGGTTGGTGCCGATGCGCACGAAGAGGCGCAGCAGATGCACGAGGCCGTAGTAGTCGCTGGGCTTGCGCTCCGAGCTCTCGTGATAGCGAGCGTACTGCGGCCTCTCGAACTTGTAGAGCAGCTGGGTGCCGAGCATGATGTCGAAGTACTCGAGGACGCCCTTGGCGCTCTGCTCCAGCTGACTCGCCTTGGTCGTCGCCGCGGCGCCCGCGCTCTTGCCCACCGTCGCCTTGGCCGCCACAAACTCCTGGATGATCTGGCGCACGGTGAGCTTGGCCGGAAGACGCAGCAGCTTGTCCTGGTGACACACCAGATCCCAGTCGTCCACCAGGATGCGCTTCAGCTGCTCCGGCAGCTTCACCTGGATCTCCGGTCGACTCTCGAACTCCTTCCGCGTCTCCACCGAATCAGAGCGCGGCCGCTTGCGAGACGGAGCTGCAAACACACACACTGCTCGAGGCTCAACAGTGCTGTAGACTTGATTCTACGCGCAGACGCACACATTCTTACATACAACATGGACATGGATGATGAATGAGGCGATTACTTCCGGTAGAGTCGGAGACTGTACTGGCTCTGGATTTCGCCTTGGATGCGTCCAAGGAGGGAGTGGATCCGCGACTTTCCGTCCCTTCCTTCTTCACCTTCGGTGTTTTCCTTCTCTTCCTCTCTTTCTCCTTCGCTATCTCCTCCTACAGTCAACAAACACGCGCCAACCTTAGCACTCACCACTCCGTTTAGCGGTTGTGGCAGTCATATTCAGTAGTAACCCACCCTCTATTTCGACAGGCGCACCTGGCAAAATGCGACCCGCGCCGATAAATCAACAAAGTGTCCAAAACGCCATCGGAGGTTCACTGGTATAACATTTGGAACACTGTTATAAAAATGTGACCGCGTGCGATATTAAGAAACGTTTTCTGTAGCGGTTGCATAGTACGTGGAAGGGGGGTACTTTTTGTAAATCGAGATAATATGCCTATCGGATTCCCCATCAAAAACTGCATATGTTGATGAAGTTTTAGGAAAAAATTTGTTCAGGCATCATCGAGATATTCAAGGGTAAAGGTGGGCAGGTCCCATTTTTGCCGTTTTTCAACGTTTTTAGCCATATTTCAGCAACCGAAGGGCTTAGAGGGCTACAATTTGGTAAACACATACATCCCATAGGGACCCAAGTCTGGACCAATTTTGAGCCCAATCGGCCACCTATGTGGCGAGATATAGCGTCACAAAGTGCATTTCTGTATATTTTGCACCTGTTGCAAATTTAGTTTTTTGAATACCACGGCATGAATACATGCCCTGCACGGGGTAAAATTTTGACAGCAAGTAGAGAAGGGTTAGGCCTAAAAACTTTAGTACTACCGCAAAAAATCTCTATAATTGGAATTGGGACTACAGTCCTCTCGAATAGTGAAAAATGCAGCAAAAATTTTCCCGCCTTTTTTATTTTTCATGATAAATGAGCAATGCCACTGAAACATTTTCCTCGAAAGTAGCCTATCTTATGTAGAATTTGATGTAGATTTCAAAAATAAAATTCTTTCTCCCAAAAAATTTAACCCCTAGCATATAATTTTGCAAAAGTAGTATATTTTTGTGAATTTTGGGTAAGGGTTAAATTTTTTTGGAAAAGCAATTTTATTTTTGAAATCTACATAAAATTCTACATAAGATAGGCTACTTACAAGGAAAATGTTCAGTGGCATTGCTCATTTATCTTGAAAAATAAAAAAGGCGGGAAAATTTTTGCTGCATTTTTCACCATTCGAGAGGACTGTAGTCCCAATTCCAATTATAGAGATTTTTTGCGGTAGTACTAAAGTTTTTAGGCCTAACCCTTCTCTACTTGCTGTCAAAATTTTACCCCGTGCAGGGCATGTATTCGCGCCGTGGTATTCAAAAAACTAAATTTGCAACAGGTGCAAAATATACAGAAATGTACTTTGTGACGCTATATCTCGCCACACAGGTGGCCGATTGGGCTCAAAATTGGTCCAGACTTGGGTCCTTATGGGATCTTTCCGCACGCCAAATTGTAGCTCTCTATGCCCTGCGGTTGCTGAAATATGGCTAAAAACGTTGAAAAACGGCAAAAATGCGACCTGCCCACATTTACCCATGAATATCTCGATGATGCCTGAACAAATTTTTTCCTAAAACTTCATCAACATATGCAGTTTTTGATGGGGAATCCGATAGGCATATTATCTCGATTCACAAAAAGTACCCCCCTTCCGCCTATACTACAGGCTACTCTCAATCCTTACAGAAAACGTCTCTTAATGCCGCACATTTTCCTCGGTGCGACCCTCGAATAGAGGAAGCGTTAAATAAGCCAGATATTGTTGAGCGGCAACGGAGAAGCTTACGTCTAATTTCTGCTTCTTGGCTTTTGTCTCGTCGGTTATTTTCATGAGCCTGTCGCTGGACACGATCTCATCGTAACGAGAATTCCAGTTCTGATAGTGAATAGTCATCAGCGGAAATTTCTCCTTTTGCACATCCGTCGGCTCCTTCTTCGTCGCTTCCTTCAGTGATTCCGCATCTGGATACACCACAAGAACCTTGGCCTCGTACATCACGTTCCCCTCTTGACAGTACACCACTTCGCCCACTTCAAACTGCTCTTCGCCAGACATTGCAGGACTGATTTGACCTTTTCTGCAGCTCCTGGTATGATGACCGTTCGATCGGATGATAGCCTATTCTCACGATATCTTCTGTGTTGTTGTAGACGTTTCGCCGGCTTTTACTAAAAGGCAAACTTTTCCAAACTAGCAAACTAGCAAACCAACAGCACTAAAAGGCAAACTTTCTAAAAGGCAAACCAAGCCGCACTGTGAGGATTTACTTATTTTGCTTTTGGTAGTCCGTGGCCATATCGCTTTGACAGAGGATGACACTGGGCCAGAGGATGAAGCGACTTGATGAATACCAACAGCAACAGGATGAGGAGGAGGAAGTCAGTAGATAAAGGAACACAACACACTACGGTTTCTTATTCTACTGCTTCAGTACACAACAACAGGAGCTACTAGTAAGAACAAACAGGTATCAACTTGATTATCTCACAAGCGCATCGCCTACGTACGCACATGCGTTCAATCACTCGTACTGGAAGTAGAGAGCGTGACACGGCACCTTGTGTTGTAGAAACTTGGAATCCAGCGTCCTTACGGGAGTAGGCCTCAACCCATCGTAGGCCAGAAGCTCGTTGCTCCACGAGAAAATGGCTGAGAAGTGATCGCTGCTATGCAGGGTGAGTCCTATAGAGGAAAAGAAAAGTACTTTATTTGGTACGTTATGAAAAGTGGAAGAGCATAGTAATAGTATTGTAGTAAGGGGTATTACCGTATTTACCTTGTGATGGGGCTATGCAAAAATTGAGAGGTCTTATATGTACAGACGGGCGCTCGTGGCGTGTACAGTACATGCCGTATGTGGATAGGATACCTTGTACGTACATGCTGTACGTATGTACCTACATACGCCGATACTTTTTTCTGCAGTTTTTGTTTATGAATGCTCACCTCCGATGACATATTTCCGGCCCAAACACGCCATCTGTGTTGGTAGCTTGTTCAAGATTGCGTCGAAAGGGGGCAATCTTTCTTCCAGGCTATTGATGACCATTTGACGAGGCGAAACTTGATCAAACTTCTTGAAGATTGTGTCAAATGACAGCAATGCCAAGTCCACGGGAATCATCCACGGATTCGCGGAGGAAAATTGGACGTCTTGCACTGTTCTCTTCCCCATGCACTGAATGTACTCGCACTGAAAAAAACTGACCCCTGTTTTTGCATGATTTGTTTTAGCGGACACGTCTGTGCAGTGCTTTGTGTTGCTTGTGAAGATCACCAGCAGCGTCTACTCTGACCACTCCTTGTGCATCAGACGTATCTACAGAAAGTCTGACCACCTGGGGTGGAGAGTATAGACAACTGGCAAGTGCATGCCATTTGAAGCAGAAAGCAGTGGCCTGTTTCTCAGGCTGCCCCATCCTACTAGGAGCAAGCCATCAAGGACAACAGGATATGGAAGAGAGAATGTGGAGCAAAACCGGTGAGAGTACCGTGTATACCTGCGCATAGCCCCGGGGCTGTGCAAAAATATAGAGGTCCTATATGGGGGCTATGGCATGAGGGGGGGGGGGGGGCCCTATGCATGGGACATTTATTTTTTTCAGAGGTGCGCAGAGGCATACTTTGTAGGCATACTTTGTAGGTCAAAAGCACATGTTTTAGGGCATAATTGAGGTCAAACCAGGATTATTCTACATATAAACCCCACCAGGGCGGGATTAGAGAGAGAAAGGGCCAAAAATTTTTTTTCGACCCCTATCCCCTTAAATTGGGCCCGGGTTCCCCTGTCCCCACTTTTTTCATATTACATCCCCGCTGGAATATCGCCCGTAATTTCCGCCCCCCCCTATTTTATTAGCACCACAGGAGATGGAAAAGCAAAAGAAAAACAAACACAATCCCAAGCTCGCACACACCACCAAAAACCCCAAAAGCCCAACCCCCCACAGATGGACTTTTTCAAAATTTCTTTTTGCAAACTATATCAGCGAAATATGTAGTTTCACATGGTGCCATTTTTATGCAAATTTATGGCTTCTGGATGGAGCTATTAACATTTGAAAAATGCATAATACAGGCAGGAAGGAAAAATTTTTCTCAAACCAGCTCACCTTCACAGGTATAGGGTAGTTTTTTATGCTAATAGCACCACAGGATAATAAGGAATCGAATGAGGCAACTCACAGTACGCTAAAGTTAACCCTCCCTTCGCGAGTTATAACGCAAAAAATGAAAAAAATTAGCTTATAAAACAAAAAAAAAAAAAATAAAACCACCACAAAACAAAAAACAACACCAAAACACCCCACACACAGCACCGAGCACCCCCCCACCCCCTGCACTATCTTGCATTTTACCATGTGAATTAGGCATGTGTAATTATGATATACTAGTAAATGATTGATAGTAGCATCTCAGACATATCAAAATGGTACACTGTACGGCTATGAAAAAAACGGGCAACAGAAGCTATTTGCCACAAAAAAGGCCACGAACTTTCCACATTCAAACGGTAAAAACCCCGGAAGGGTAAAACTAAGGCGCCCTGAGATTCCCCCAACGATACAGCGCAAAAAAATACACCATACACGTGAAGAGGAGCTGAAATTAGAAAAATACTTCCCCCCCCCCGCTGTACAATCTACCAACGAAAATAAAAAAGCCCAACCAGGAAACAAAAAAATAAAAAAAAAACGACACGAGAAAAAACAAAACACTCCGATAAAATACGAAAAAAAAAAAAAAAAAAGTCCATTCCATCATCCTGTGGCTAACCTTAGAAATTAGGGGGACAGCGAAACTTCAGAGGCCTATATCTCAGCACAGAGGTAACGAATTTGCATAAAAGTGGTACCAATGCAATCGCCGAGCCCGATTTAAGGGATACATGGTATCAGCAATAAAATTGTTCAGCCCTTTTTCGGTCTTTATATGCATCTAGCTTGGTGTGGAAGTGGCTATGGGTAGCTTATGACCAGCTTATATAGGTAGCTTCAGGTACCCTACAGTACATATGGGGCTACGCATGGGGGGGGGGCTATACATAGGGCATGTTTTGTTTTGCCAATATGGGGCTGTGGCTATACACAGGTTAATACGGTATGTGTATGTACGTATTTTAGGTGCATATCTACGAAGCAGCATGGGTAGGGTAAACGCAAGCCATGTACAGTATGAACAGTACAGTACAGTACAGTACAGAAGAGTACAGTACAGAGTGTGTATCGTATACATTAGGCGGCTGTGATATGTCTAGATTGGGTGCTTACTGCTTTACCTCTTCTTCCTGTCCAGAAGTTTCATTGAAGGCCAAGCGATTGCCGATACCAATGAGCGGATCGTCGCGGCTGGAGCCATCAGGGATCCCACCGAGATCCACGCCACAGTATCCTCCAGTTAGCTCCCCTGGCGTGAAGAAGCGAGTCAACTGATCCTTGATCGAGTCTTTCACTTCGTTCGGCGTGAAGTTGTGTTGCGTAAGATATTTTCTGGGCTTCATGCACCACTTTGATGAACACACCGATTCGCTCTCCACAGTCCAAACTGAAGCAAACGCTTCCAGGCACTTCTCCCATTCGTTTCCATGGAAATCGAAGGTCTCCTTTCTGCATTTCGGAATGTTAAGCTCCTGGACAAGATAGGCTCTCACAGTACTCGCCGCATCCTGTAAGTAGCCACCCTTCGCTTTTCCCAAGGCGGTTCGTATTATCTTCTCCGCTGCACTTTGTCCCTGTCGACTGTCCAACCCGTCCCCCTGCATCCCTTGCGCCAGTATGATCATGAGGATATTATCCACGGTGCATGTGTTCGTATGTTCGTGGCCACCCCATGAGATGCCGTACAGGTTTGCAATGTTGCAGGTGGGGCACGTGAAGTGCTTGCTGGCCCTTCTTTCCTCCCTGTTCACACAGATGAAATGACACCAGCGTTTGCAGAGGCTGCACTCCACCATCCCGTGCTCTTGCACCACCCCCAGACGCTTTCCAGTTTCGCCGTGTAGATATGGGATACAGCAGCGGCAGTACAGCACCTATGCATGAATAGTTTAGGTATGTACGTAGCACATGCCTGCATACATAGTACATTGTATGGCAGTGCACCACCACGCGGTCATCATCATACAAAAATATATACGTACATACATACATACACGCTGTGACTGTACCTCTTCGTGCGCTTCATTGGGAAGATTTTTCCTCTTCCAGACAGAAGACTGAAGTCGGAGAACTGCGCGCCCCCGGCGTTTCGCTGAAGATTTTCAACTTCGCTGCAACTTCTGGCTCATCAAAATGCTGTGCTGGAGAAGGGA
>JASAMW010003841.1:0-24749 GCA_030247985.1 Epsilonema sp. ZAB3_2
GCAGTGTTGCCAGATGTCCAGAGTGCAATAGTGCTAACGGGTGTGAGCTTAGTGCCAGATGGTACCAGGGCTGAAAATATGTGCTCACGAGGGGGGGGGGGGGGGGGGCTCAGCTCAAATTCTAAGCACACGCAACCAATTTCATACTGTCATGATTGCACTCATCATTTTCAGCAGCATTCGCTTTCTCAGCCTATTTTTTATCAACTTCATCTGGCTGATTGTTTCTCATCTCACCCAGCGTTACTGAATGGCAGAGATAAACTGGCCCCGGCAAACTGGCTAAGCTGAGAAAATAAGAACGCACGGACTGTAGATAGAGCAACAAAAATAGAAAAATTTGCGCATTTTGGACTACAAATTGCTCAAAATTGCCTTGCCAGAAAAAATTTTTGCCCTACGACCACCCCACCCTGAATAGTGCCAGAATAGTGACAAAAGTGACAGACCAAATTTTCAGTGCTAGATGGGGGTCCAATAGTGCCAGGGTTAGCACTATAGTGACAGACCTGGCAACACTGAGTGCTCGATCGAACTGCTCGTTCGTAACTGGATGGAACAGCCATGTACTCCTAGAGAGGCCTTCTGACGAAGGCCCCACCTCGCCGCCGCCTTCGTTTCCATACGTACTTTTCGCTGACAATTATCGATTTTTTTTAGTGCGGGTTCCGTCCACATACGTACTGTATGCGTCATAGGACGAAATTTGCGCAAGTTTAGGTTTCTCCAGAAATAAGACACGTAGGAACAAACGGTTTTTTGCATGATAATTCTAAGACATTCGCGCATATTTTCATCAATAACTTCCGAGTAATTTCTAATAGCATTCAATATGTTTCATGTTGACATTGGACCGAAAGAAGGAAGGGAGCAGAGGAGGAAGTGGAATTGAATCAATTGGATCAAGAAAGAGACATGGCGAAGAGAGTGCATCATTCCTGAATGCAATTCATGCAACTCTGGGGCAAGCCTGTCATTGTTATCCTTTCCACTGAAGAATCCACACAAATCGGCTTGGAAGAAGAGTCATTCCATGGGATTTCAACTAATTTTTGGCAAAATTGCCTCTCATCATCTCCGATTTTTTTCAAATTTGGAATACAAGTAGGCCCTAGGGAGAAACCAAATTGTGCAAAATTTCAGCTCCTAGACATTCCCATTGTGGAGGTATAATACTACAAAGTCGGAATTTTGGCCGTGGGCGGAGGTCATGACCTGCCCTTTTTGAAGGCTTGTAGCTCCTTCAATATTTCGAATCTATTATAGAGGTACACATCGTTTTGAAGCTATTTCCATATAGAATCCGAAGAAATCATCAAAACGGGTGTTTATGAGGCCAAATATCAATGTAAATCACAAACAAAAACTTTGATGAAGAAAAATCAAAAAGTATACTTCTTTTTGCAATTTACGTTGATATTTGGCCTCATAAACACCCGTTTTGATGATTTCTTCGGATTCTATATGGAAATAGCTTCAAAACGATGTGTACCTCTATAATAGATTCGAAATATTGAAGGAGCTACAAGCCTTCAAAAAGGGCAGGTCATGACCTCCGCCCACGGCCAAAATTCCGACTTTGTAGTATTATACCTCCACAATGGGAATGTCTAGGAGCTGAAATTTTGCACAATTTGGTTTCTCCCTAGGGCCTACTTGTATTCCAAATTTGAAAAAAATCGAAGATGATGAGGGCAATTTTGCCAAAAATTAGTTGAAATCCCATGGAATGACTCTTCTTCCAAGTCGATTTGTGTGGATTCTTCAGTGGAAAGGATAACAATGACAGGCTTGCCCCAGAGTTGCATGAATTGCATTCAGGAATGATGCACTCTCTTCGCCATGTCTCTTTCTTGATCCAATTGATTCAATTCCACTTCCTCCTCTGCTCCCTTCCTTCTTTCGGTCCAATGTCAACATGAAACATATTGAATGCTATTAGAAATTACTCGGAAGTTATTGATGAAAATATGCGCGAATGTCTTAGAATTACTCTCTAGAAGTCCGTGGCACTGCAGCACATTTTTCGCAAGGGTCAAGCCTGGATTGCGTGGTTTAGAATTGAATTATGCTTTGGGAGTCCATGTAAAGGCGCGTATTCAAATTTCATCGCACGCAAACAGAAACAACCGGAAACGGAATGGAAGAACGGCTATAGAACGGCTATAAAAAATCCTCCCTTTTGCCTAATATCCCAACCGAAGAAATGTGCAGTTGGATGTGTTCCGGTCTGCGAAATCAAAAAGTTACGGAACCCAAGAGAACGATTTTCTGTCATTGCAGGTGAGACCAGGCTTTTGCTTCGACTTCAAGGCGAGGTTTGTGGGCCGCACACACAGCAGATCGGTGCCATCATGGAATCGACGAGAGAGGAATGCAAGAGGCAGCAGAAGGTGAGGTCCGTCTCGCGAAACCTCGGACTCATCTTGGACTCTCCTTTCCAGGTACTACTGCGATATGCTTTCCAAGGTTCCACGTACGTACTATATTTATCTATGTGGTAGGCTATGTGGTGCTTGATTGTTGGTAAATAATGTCTATATGTCTGCATCTTGAATAGACCTAGGCGTTGTGGGGTATGCCCAGTCCCAAAATTTTTGGGGCGAAAATTCATGAGAAGCAAAGTAATATTTGGCCGTATGATAGCAGGTGAATTGTGGACACGCTCAAATTACTTTGTGCGTATATGTATACCCCAACTAGATTTTACTGCTTTTTGGAACATGGATAGTATTTTTAAGAGCGAAAAGACACCTCCGCAAGCCTCTACTGTGGGTGGTCGTATGAAGTCTGGAACAGTGGAGGAACCTCCCGCCAAAAAGGCGAAATGCCAGCAGCAACTGAAGACTGGCATCGTGTACAGCGAGAGTGGCAGGAGGAAGGACATGACCAGGGCTGCCTTCGAGAACATGTCCTGCACGCTGGCCACTGCTGCCAAGAGTGTGGACGACCTGCATCGTCGCTCCTCCGAATTGCTCAGAAATCTGACGCAGAAAGAGCGTAAAAAGGCACCTATTGTACATGTAGGGTACTGTGGGCTAAACTCGGATACGGGGGTAAACCCAGACACATACTTAGCATATCTCAGCAGCCATACGACCGATTGAGACAAGTTTTTCTACCAATCGATTCCTTGAACTATCCTCTTTCAAATGACTGAGCTACCATGTTCATCACTTTCTGAAGCGACAAACAAGTTCGGAAAAGCTTAGGTGTCCGGGTTTACCCCACAGTACCCTACGATGTACAGTGCAATGGTGGTGCAGTCGTGCCACAAAGTAGTTGTACACGGTTAACACATACCGCACCAAGGCGTCATTTTTGTCAACGAGTCGCCCAACTGGCCAGTTTTTCCGTGTATCGTTTTGGTGTCCATGTCGTCAACCAACCGACAGTATACCCATGTGTGTACTGTGTTGTCAACAAACCGACAAAGTTTGGTACACATACGTATAATGAGGATTGTCGGTTTGTTTTGTTGTCGACAACAAAACAAACCGACAATCCTCATTATAGGCTATTTGATGTCAACAAACCGACTACAACAGTTGGCCGAATTGTTGACAACGATGACGCCTTCGTGCGGTATGTGTTAAACCCCGCCGGCAATATGTTTTCTTTGTGGTTTTGCGCAGTGGAATATCATCACTCGAGCGCGGATCGACTGATCCTGCTGTCTCCGGGCTACGACGATCTGTTGGTTGTGGCCGAGGATACGGTGGAATCGGTGGCCTCCACACTGCAAGACGTGCGCGGTTCGTTCGATATCGCCGCAATCGAATCGACGTCATCCGAAAACGAAGGCGGCGATGGGGGCTCTGACGGGCAGGAGAGGTATGTAGGGTACTGTGGGGTAAACCCGGACACCTAGTCTAAATCTCAGCAATCATACGACCGATTGAGACCAGTATTCTACCAAGCGATTCCTTGAACTCTCCTCTTTCAAATGAACTACAGCATTTAGAGATTTGAGCACAAGAGAAGAAATTTGAAAAATTGGGCGGCCAGTGCGTGAGTCGAACACGCAGCGCAGAACGGGATTACGCCCCTCTTAGCGCACGTCCCATATGACCGCACAGCTCAATTTCTCAAATCTCTACTCTTGTACTTCTCACTGGGCTCGTACGCGCTCCGTATTGACCGCACAGACTTGCGGTACTGTTGTCTGCCCGTGACAGAGACTTGTCACTGGGTGGCAGCCTCATAATGCCACCCGACGTTTGATGGTAACGTCCCGGCCCAGGTGGTGGTTATGGTTGTGGTGGTGGCGGTGGTGGCGGTCAGATGGGACGTGCGCTAAGAGGGGCGTAATCCCGTTCTGCGCTGCGTGTTCGACTCACGCACTGGCCGCCCAATTTTTCAAATTTCTTCTCTTGTGCTCAAATCTCTTAATAGAGTACCCGCCGCGCTAAGGACTGTTCCATCTAGTCCTGCGTAATCAGAACTACAGCATGTTCATCACTTGCTGAAGCGGCAAGTTCAGAAAAGCGTAGGTGTCCGGGTTTACCCCACAGTACGTCCTATGTACTTTATATGTATGCTGCAAGGAAAAGTTTGTGACGTGCCGCGTTCCTTCAGTATAACGATAGCAGGGCCCTGAAGGGGGGGGGGGGGGGGGGGGGGGGGAAATCGGTCCGAACTGGAATCGAACCCGCTACACCCTCTGTCCAGCTGTGGATTTTTTGGCACACGACCACGTGTCGGTCCAAGGACAGATGGCTAAACTCGCCTTACATACAGCTTGAACTAGTTTACGTACACTACTGGCCTCGGACACTATTGCCACTTCGTACGCAACACGTCGTTGCAAATTGGGGGCGGAAAATTATGTAGCAGCTACGTATGGCTTGACGCCTAATTATTGAATTTGATTGAATAAGAATGATGTGGCACTGGGGGCGGAATAATACAGCCGCAACTTTTACTGTTGTCGAGAAGGAAAATTTGTCAGATGTGCCAGGGAATCGAACCCTGGACCTCTCGCGTTCCAGGCAAGCGCCTCAACCACTTGACTACTTGCGATGTAGGCACAGCCCAGGCCTGGAGGAAGTTCAGATGAGAGTGATGGAGTTGGAAGATCAGCTGCTGACTGCAGTCAACGAAGCCGACCGACGCTATCCAACTATCGCAGCTACCACTGAGACTACTACGAGTACTAACAACGGCTAGAGGTCTTGACGGGCACGAAACTTATATGGACCAGTTGCGCTAAGAATTATGGGTAGTTTTGAGACTGACCCGTCTGTAGCACACGGTTTTCAGTGCATTGTTGATTGGTAGGGGAGGAAGGAAAAATTCACTGAAAAAGTGTAATACAATGGGGTCAGCTCGTGGCCACCCAATATTCTTAGCGCAACTGGTCCATATCATATTAGCCGTTGAGGGGAACGTACACTGCAAAAGTACGTGGCAATAATGTAGATGCATGTGTAGGTGGCAGGTGTGCCTGGATGGAACGTGTTATTTTGGGTAGTATTAGTGTCAGTGTCAGTAGTATTTGAACACCGTCGTGGCATAAGTTGTTTGTTGTTCGGTTTTGTTGTTCCCGTTCTCTTTTGTGTGCATAAAATAGGCTAATATAATAGGTACGGTACGTTGAGCGTTTGTTGCTTGTTGCATTTTGCTTTATTAGATAAAGGTGTCACGTCATGAAGTGTATGCAACGTCTACTATTTATATTCGAAACAAATAAAGTTGATTCGTTCTTCGCGCATTGCGTAAATTGAGTTTGATATTTGACGGTATCCGTCCGTGCTTATCTGCTCTTTTCATTTTCGTTTGCCTGCCTTTCCGTTTCCACACACAAGACGCAACAGCTGTTCGTTACTATATACTATAATAACGATACTGTAAATACGTACGATGCTGTGCTGTGTGTTTACAGCTGCAGGCATTTATTTGACAACCTTATGTTTCAGATCTTGTTGATGTACCGTTTTCCTGCCAGTCAAGATAAACTGCAGCATGGTTGAAATGTTACCCAACACAGTGCAAGCAGTGAGATTGATTTAGTACTCTTGCTGGAACTCGTTCAAAAGCATCAGTTCAACCGCATACCTACTTCAGTTGTTTCACTTTGTTTTATTGGGTAAGAACAACCGTGTTATGTTAGTGATGCTATGAATGATGCCGCGTTCACCAGACGTTCGTAAATCCATCCGTACGTCCCCGTTCGTCAACCTGTAACGTGTCCGTCAACCCAACCCCACGTACGAATTTACGGACGTCTGGTGAACGCGGCATGCATGTTGTCGGTGTGAAGTAGAATGTCATCGCGTTTTGTCATTTGCTTGCAACACTTGTTTGCATTTCGCTTGGATTCGCTAACGCGCAAATTTGAATGGCTCCTTACAACTCAACTGTGTTGATGACCTTTTAGCTTGTGTGTGGCATTATCATAATGGCTGGTGCTACTGGTGGGAAGCAGCCAGTGGCTTGGGTTCCCGTGTCTCCCGACGGCGGATGGGGTTGGATGGTGGTGTTCGGCTCGTTGCTCATTCACGTGTTCGCGGACGGATTCGTGTACAGTTTCGGTACGATCGTCGTGGAATTGCTGGAGCAGTTTCAGGAGGGAAAAGCGCTCACCTCTTGGATCGTGTCTACTCTTATCGGGCTCACGCTTGGGGCTGGTAAGCAGGGTACTGTGGGGTAAACCCGGCCATGGGAAAATCCAGCCACCTAAGCTTAGGGCTGCTTGTGCATATCTCAGCAACCAACGGACCGATTGAGATGAATGGAATACCCAATCGATTCCTTGAACTCTGCTCTCTCAAATGAGCTATTTATTTGGGTCATCATTTGCCGAAACAGCAAGTTCTAAGGAGATTAGGTGGCCGAATTTTTTACCCCATCACCCGGTTTACCCCACAGTAGTACCCAACATGAATTCTGTACAGTTAGTCCGTCCGAGGCCGTATAATGGCTGATTCACATCGGAGACATTTGCTGGGCGTTCGCTCAAGCGTGTCCATGGCTCGGCACACGCAAGAGCATCGTCAGTTGTACGCCCAGCGCATTTTCGTCCAATGTGAATGGGCTATAACTGTGCGTACATTATACTGCGTGTGCGTGTTTGTGTGTGTAGGTCCTATTGCAAGTGCTGTGACGGATAAGTTTGGTTGTCGTTTTACGACTGTGTTGGGTGCTATTATTGCATCAATTGGATGTGCTCTCAGCTATTTCGCCACCAGTATCTTCTTTCTCATGATCACTGTAGGCCTTATCATGGGTAAGCAAGCACACTAGCAGAGACCCCACTCGTTAAAGTAAAGCGCCCTAAAATTGCCAGCACTGGAAATTAGTGTACGTACGTAAGGGTCCGCTCGCGACACCTATCATTCTTCAGCGCAACTGGTCAATACATATTGCAGTTTATGTTGGTGTTTTGTAGGTTTGGGTTTCGGTTTGATGTACTGTCCGGCCATTATCATCGTTACGGTCTATTTCGAGCGTCGTCGTGCGTTTGCCACAGGAATCGCGGTGTGTGGCGCCGGCATAGGTAAGTGTACAAGTTGCCCCAAGGAGGCGTCATTGTTGACAACACGAAACAGATTTGTTGTCGGTTTGTTTTGTCCGTTTATATATGGGTACAGCAAACCGACAACAAAACGGACACCAAATCTGTTTCGTGTTGTCAACAATGACGCCTCCTCGGGGTATGTGTTAATTTGGAACATCACATGTTTCATCGCGATTGTTGCTTTTATTTACTTCTATAATATGTGTACAGTATATCGTACAATATCTGCTTTGATCTGGACGTTTGATTCTATTTTGTTCAAACTAGGGTACGGTTATGGGGTAAACCCGGCCACCCATTGCTCCTCCTATGAACTTGCTGTTTTAGCAAATGATGAACCAAATAGCTCATTTGAAAGAGGAGAGTTCGAGGAATCGATTGATATCATACTCGTCTCAATCGATCCATTGGTTTCTGAGATATGCAGCCCTGAAACTTAGGTGGCCGGGTTTACCCCTGTACAGGAGCGTACAATGTCTGCTTTGCTGCGGTCGTTTAATGATTACTATTCTCTTCACCCTAATTCTGCGAATAAAGGATTTATAGGCACTTTTATCTTCGCCCCTCTCTCCACATATCTCATACACGAGTACACGTGGCGCGGTGCATTCCTGATTTACGCCGGCGTTATCCTCAACTGTGCTGTGTGCGGTGCTCTCTTTCGACCCGTTCAATTTCTGCCCGTTTATGAAGAGGAAGAGGATGATGGAGAAAACGGGAAGAATTTACCGGCTGTGCTAGAAGATGCGAAGGTATGCATTGTGCGAGCTTAGGTATGTATGTATGTATGTATGTATGTATGTATGTATGTATGTATGTATGTACGTACGTACGTACGTATGTTTGCGTGTAAGATCAGACAAGCTACTGTACGAGCACTGGGCAGAGAAAGAGCATTGAGAGCACGAGTATGTACAGTACATTCAGGGCACAGAGTACAGATACAAGCAAGAGTTTATGTACGAGAGCAGTTTGCGAGCAGTGCTAGTATGATTTCGTGAGTCACTGAGAGGCCAGGAAGCGCACGGGGGCCATCATCAGGAGTCCTGCAGCAGCCAGTAGGGCGAAGGGGGACGCCTGCTTCTTTCCAGATCCACTGCCCTTGCCGTGTTCCTCATCGTCGTCGTCATCGTCATCAGGAGATGGAGGAGAATGAGTAGCTTCACCGTTCTTTGTGGGTTGAGGAGCTCCGGTTGCAGGTTCGTGTCTGTCCTCTGGGCCGAACTTCTCGTTGCAGTTGTCCGTGTCGCAGCAGCACCCGAAGCCCCTATTCCCTCCGGGATCGCTTGCCTCCTTACAGCAACCATCGTCGGTGCAGTCCTTCGAATAGGGACTCTCCTTGATCTCTGCACAGGTCCTCTTCTCGCAGTACCAGTTGTAGGTGTCGCCGCCGAGGCTGTCTGAGCCCTTGACCTTGAAGTAGCTGCATGCATGGTATGTCTCCTGAAATTTGGTACCGCCGCACACTGTCGATGGTGGAAGCTTTCCTGAGTGGGGGTCGCCTTTTCCGATGGGACGTTGGTGGCACTTGATGCCAGACGTGGATCGCGCGAGGAGAAGGAGGGCAGTCGCCGCGGAAAGGAGAAGCAGGGATCGGGGGGCCATGACGGATGGATCCTCCTGTGTCTCGCTGCGGTCTTGAGAAGGTCTTGTCCTGGGGAAGTGAGACAGCGCTGCCTGTGCCCGTTGGCAGAAGAGAGAGGTAGGCATGGGGGGCAGGAACTCGCCAGCAGATGGGAAGAAGGAAGCGACCGCTCCCCGGAAGGAAGAAGACAGACAATGGACGGGGGAGAAAGAGCGATCGACAAGTTGAGTCCAAACCGGAAATGCCAGAAACGGCGGCGCCGGAAGCGTTGGCGGAAATGCACATTGGAAAGGAAGAACGTTGAAAGAGACATTGTGCTATATAACGTAACCACGTAGGAATAACGGCCTTCAGTACTCAGTAGTTGGTCGGTGTGTATGTACGTACGTTGACACGTATGCATGTTCCCAAATAATTGGGGCGCATATCTGCCAGGGATGCTCTCTTTCGTTTACACTACGTCCTCCTTCTTCCCCTATGCAAGAATTATATATTTTTGGTGCCGGGTAAGCTCGCGACCACCGAAGCCAAGAGTCTTTGCGCAACCCCTGTGTTTGTTTAACACATACCCCGATGAGGCGTCATTGTTGACAACACGTTGCTCAGATATGCTCCGTTTGTTGTTATCGTTTTTATATGGGTGTTGTCGGAACGGACAACAAACCGACAGGTCCGTTTGTTGTCCGTTTTTGTACCGTTGTTTTCCGTTCCGGCAACACCCTTATAAAAACGAACAACAAACGGAGCCTATCTGAGCAACGTGTTGTCAACAATGACGCCTCCTCGGGGTATGTGTTTAGGAGCGCGTGAAGGTGGAAGGGGATGCCGCGGCCGCCGTTCCACTGCAGTCGACGGAGCCGACGACGGTAGAGCACGCGGCGACGCCGCCGTCTGCTCAAGAGACATCGGAGGAGGAGGAGGAGACGAGCAACAGGGAGCAGAACGGGCAACTGATCCTGGTGGCGGAGGACGGACGACGCCTCAACTTCTCCGCCACCGGTCTGCACCGACAGGTACTGTGGGGAAAACAACACTGTGGCGCGGTACTGTGGGGAAAACACTTTGGGGTGCAGTGGGGGGGGGGGAGGGGAAGCAACACTGTGGGGTACTGTAGGGGAAAACCCGGCCATGGCGTTAACCCGGCCACCTAAGCTCCTGTGAACTTGCTGTTTCAGCAAATGATGAAGCAAGTAGCTCATTTGAAAGAGAAGAGGTCATGGCATCGAGTGGCTATTATTTTTGTCTCAATCGATCCATTGATTGCTGAGATAAGTACCGTATTTACCGGTAGATAACCCCCCCAATGCATAACCCCCCCCCCCAATGCATACCCCCATATTGGCAAAACATAAAAAATGCCCAATGCATAACCCCCCCCCCCCCCCCCCTATGCATACCCCCATATGTACTGTACAGTACCTGAACCTACCTATGTAAGCTGGTCATATAGTACCCATAGCCACTCCCACACCAAGCTAAGATGCCTATAGGCCTGCTTGGGGCTGTATTGTACTAGAATAACCGTGTTTTGACCTCAATTATGCCCTAAAACACGTGCTTTTGACCTAAAAAATATGCCTCTGCGCACCTCTCAAAAACATAAAAAATGCCCCATGCATAACCCCCCCCCCCCCCCCCCCAATGCATAACCCCCCCCTATGCATACCCCCATATGGGACCTCTCAATTTTTGCATACCCCCATGGGGCTATGCACCGGTAAATACGGTATGTGTCTTACATGTAGAGCAGTCTCACTAGCTCCAACGCGCGTAACTTTTCTCACATGTTCACACAAACTCTTGATGAATTGAATTCACCCGCTTCCCCATGCTTCGTCACCTCTTACCTTACGGGGAAATCCCCGCGGGAGTTTACTCACCACGTACGTGTGTGACGCACTAATTTAGTGTAGAACGTGTCTTTCTTTTTAGGAGTCGCCCGCTGTTCCGTCGCCCGGCAAACTGCGAGCCATATCCCACGGCGGACACGACGAAGGTCTGATCGCCGCTACCGGCACCAGAAGAGTATTGCCTCCTATCGGCAATGCGGCTGCGGCTGTTCAGCTGTCTGCCCGACCCACTGACGGACGACGCCGCTACAGAGGAGTGACCGTCAGCGAAAGCACCGGATACCTCCATATGAAGGACGCTTTCTACCAAGGTACCGAGTTTTTGAGTGTATATCCCAGTGCATAACCCCCATTGGCCCTCTCAATTTTTGTATAGCCCGGGGCTATGCGGCCAAAAATACGGTATGTGCATATGTAGTATGTACCTACAAGGGTACCTATCTGTAGAAGTGTAGTGTAGGGTACTATGGGGTTAACCCGGCCATGGGAAAATTCGGCCACCGAAGTTTTCAGGGCTGCAGATCTAGCCAATGCACCGATTGAGGCAAAGTACGTATGAAATCAATCGACTCCTTGACCTCTCAACTCTCATCTTTCAAATGAGCAATTTGGTTCATCATTTGCTGAAACAACAAGTTCAAAGGTGCTTAGATGGCCGGGTTTATACTCCATGGCCGGGTTTACCCCCACAGTACCACCCTATGTACGTATGTAGGCTACTGTGTGGTAAACCCGGCCACTTACAGGCAGTACTGAATGCCGCTCTTTCTACGTGGTTGGCCAAGTTTACCCCATTGTGGCACCCTATGTACGTAAGGTTGCATAAGTGCCAACTGCGTCTTCTGTGCGTGTGCAGGGAGCCTGATGTCGCTGGAAGGCGCCGCCTCTCGTCCCTCGGATCTGTTGCACTACCGCAGCATCACTTCGATCCACAGCGCAGTACGTGGCCCCTTGGCCACTACCGCAAGAAAGAGGGCGGCTGTGGGGGTTCGAAAAGCAGAAGCAACGATAGAGGAACCCGACCAGCTTGAAGCTGCACCAGAAGAGGAAATGGAAGAGGAAGAGGAGGCGATGGGCGTCTGCGGCGTCCTGCTGGAGATTCGTCGACTGGTGAAGGAGATGTTTCACCCGTCCCTCCTACTGGATCCGCTCTTTCTGCTCTTTCTTGTTTCAAACTTTCTGACCAGCGTCGGATTCAACGTTCCACTGGTGAGTGGAAGGGCCACGTGTGTATGGTACCCCGTTCCGTGTGTGCGGGGTGTACCAAAATGAACTGCCCAGTTTCTTGACGTACTGTAGTTGGACCAAACAGGAGATTTATGTTGGAGTGGCTCGACTTGATGAGCATGCGCAGCATGTGTGTGGAGTATTGGGTTCTGTGGGGTAACCCCGGCCATGGGGTAAACTCCGGCCACCTAGTACTGAAGGCCGTTCTTGCGATGTGGGTGGCCGGGTTTACCATCCATCACCCCACCAATAAGCGGCCGAGTTTCCCCCTACACCAATAAAAACGGCGGCCTGGTTTACCCCGCGATACCCAACGATACCCACGGCCTGGCTTACTCCGCCAATAAAAGCGGTGGCCGGGTTTACCCGACGATGCCCACGGCCTGGCTTACTCCGGCAGTGAAAGCGGCCGGTTTTACCCCATGCTACCCCAATTACGCGCGTGCTACACTGCATACAGGTGTTTCTGATACCCACGGCCTGGCTTACTCCTCCAATAAAAGCGGCGGCCGAATTTACCCAACGATACCCACTGTCTGGCTTACTCCGCCAATAAAAGCGGTGGCCGAATTTACCCCATGCTACCCTCCCTTCCTACTACGTTCTGTGCTGTGTGCGTGCAGGTGTTTCTGCCGGATCGGGTGGTGGAGGAGTTGTCGGCCCGTAAACTTGACGCTTTCCCTTCCCTGTGTTTTTCTCTTCATGATGAGCTTGTTTTGGGTGAACCCGTGAACTCGATGTGCCATCTATCGTAGGTGTTTCTGTGTTTTGGGTGAACCCGTGAACTTGATGTGCCATCTATCGTACCTAGGTGTTTCTGCCGGATCGGGCGGTGGAGGAGTTGCGGGCGGCGAAGAACGAGGCGAGCCTCCCGCTCTCGGCCTTCGGCGTCGCCAACACCGTGGGCCGCATCGCCGTGGGCTTCGTGAGCGACAAGCGCTGGCCGCGCCGCGCCCGCTCCGCGCCCGACAACCGTCTCGGCATCTACTCCGCCAGCCTCACCGCCTGCGGACTCGCCACCCTCGCCTCCCCCCTCGCCAACACCTTCACCAGCCTCGTCGTCTACGGCGCCGTCTTCGGATTCACTCTCAGTAAGGAGCAAGAATACATCATTCTTTGGGGAAGAATGCGCTCATATGTTCCCCATTATTCGCTCCATTATTCGTCCCATCATATTGCGCAACACGGACAAAGGCGCCTAGAGATAACTCTTGCTGGACGGACAATAGTTGGTTGAATCCTGAATGAGTAGGTACTGGAATTCTGCTGCGTAGCGTGCTATATGCCTTTTTGCAGGTTCATACGTGTGTTTGACGTCTGTGATTCTGGTGGATTTGTTGGGAATGGAGAAGCTGACCAATGCCTTCGGTCTCCTCTTGCTCTCTCAAGGTGTCGCCTCGTTTATCGGTGCTCCCATCGCAGGTACAAAGCCGCTGGCTGTATCGCCTTCGTATGGAACAGGCGATGCTCAAGTGTAGGGTACTGTGGGGTAAACCCGGACACCTAAGCTTTTTTGAACTTGCCGCTTCAGCGAATGATGAACATGGTAAGTAGCTCATTTGAAAGAGGAGAGTTCAAGGAATCGATTGGTAGATTACTCGTCTCAATCAGTCGTATGGTTGCATATAATATTGTCCACCACCGTGTCCGGGTTTACCCCACAATACCCTATGTATGTATATGTATGTGTTGTATGTCTGTGCGCACGTTACGTAGTAGGGTCCTGTGGAGTAAAACCGGCCATGGGGCAAAACCGACCACATTCCTGGTACTGAAGACCGCTCTTCCAATGTGATTACGTTACTTAATACTACATAGTTTCTTTCATAGCGCTTTATCACTCGAAGGGCGTCACGCGCGGGTGTCGTTACACGCGCGCAAAAATGCGGCACCGCGGTGCGGCTTGTAACGACACCTGCGCATCACGCCGGTCCAGTGAAAATGCACTGTCAACGTTCTTACTTTTCCCACATTTCCGCCGACGCTTCCGGCGCCGCCGTTTCTGGCATTTCCGGTTTGGACTCAACTTGTCGATCGCTCTTTCTCACCCGTCCATTGTTTGTCTTTTCCCTTCCGGCGAGCGGTCGCTTCGTCTTCCCCATCTTCTGGCGAGTTCCTGCCCCCCATCCGTCTCTCTCTCTCTTCTGCCAACGGGCACAGGCGCTGTCTCACCTCTCCAGGGCAAGACCTGCTCAAGACCGCAGCAAGACACAGGAAGGATCCATCCGTCATGGGCCCCCGATCCCTGCTTCTCCTTTCCGCGGTGACTACCCTCCTTCTCCTCGCGCCATCGACGTTGGCTCTCAAGTGCCACGTAGACGTCACATTAGGGCACCTTCCGGCTTCAACGGATTGCGGCGGGGAGGCTAAAGCATGCAGCTACTTCAAAGAAGTGGACGTGGAGAACACCACCAGGTACACCTGGTACTGCGATACGAGGACGTGTGCAGAGATCAAGAAAGGGGCGAAGGGCTGCACCGATGACGGCTGCTGTGAACAAGCAAGGGATCCCAAGAAAAAGGAAGGCTTCGGGTGCTGCTGCGAGACGGACAACTGCAACAGCAATTTCGGCCCGAACGCGTCTCCTAGTACTACTACTACTCCTCCTCCTCCTACTCCTGCCCCTTCTACAACTCCAAAGGGAGCTGGAAAAAAGCAGGCGTCCCCCTTCGCTCTACTGACTGCCGCTGGAATCCTGACTGTCTCCTCAACCTGCTTCCGCTCTCACTAATATGACGAATAATTTAGCCATACTCATCTACTCATACTAATAGTCATAATTATGTTCTTCTGTGTGTACATGCATCTCTTGTTCTCGTGCTCTTCACACCTCAGCGCTCGTAGCTTGTTTGATCATACGTACATACATACATACGTACGTACGTACGTACGTACGTACATACATACATACATACATACATACATACATACATACATACATACATACATACATACATACATACATACATACATACATACATACATACTGTACATGTACCTCACTATCTCGTTTTTTGTGTCTGTGCGGTTCATTTTCATCTCGCATAAGGTGGCAATCTGACAGCGGACACCAAAAATGACCAACAGAAGCTTCAACGTAATAACATCTCAACTTGCATTTCATTTCCTTTCTCCCGCCTTTTCTCTCCCCTGCCCTTCGCTGAGCGGTTTTTAGAGAGTGGCGTAGGTACAGAACAGAAGGAGCATTTTCCCCAAGGTGGCCGAGTTTACCCTGCGGTGCCAAGAAAACCTGCCGGGTTTACCCCATAGGACCCTAGTACTCATACATATTATCAGGACTCCATAATAGAGAAGGACTGTGAATCGGTGAGCAAAAGTCATGCACAGAGCTACGCCCGATAAGAGCCAAAAGCGTCCCCCAACTGGGACCCCCGTCCCCCAACTGGGACCCCCGTCCCCCACCTGGGGGACGCCTTTCAACAGGTTGGAAACGAAACGCATAAAGCGCCCACCAAAACGAAACGATGCGAATACTCAAAAGACGTTGGGTGGGCGTCTCATTAGCGTCCCCCACTTGGGGGACGGGGGTCCCAGTTGGGGGACGCTTTTGGCTCTTATCGGGCGTAGCTCTGTGCACGGCTTTTGCTCACAGATTCAGAGTCCTCTGTTATGGAGTCCTGACATTATACATTACTTTTTGTGCTGCAGGTGGTATAACGGACGCGACGAGCAGTTACACGGGAGCGTTCGCGTTTGCGGGTGTGAGCATCGCCGTGAGTGGTGCCATGCTCTTCGTCATTCCCTGCGTGCGACGACGCGTGCAAGAGAAGAAGACGAGGCGGAAAAGCGACGAGGCGCACGGGATGACAACAAAATCAGCTTCCGTCCACGCCGACGCTTCTTCTTGATTTGGTATGCTCATGGCGATTGTGTATGCCCCCGTTCACATTGGTAGGAAATATGCGCTCGGCGTACGCTCACGGCGCATCCCATGGCTGTTCCCCTAAGCGCACGCCGAGCGCACATCTCTGATGTGAATGGGCCATTAGAAACCGCTGGTGAAGCAGTAGTTTTGTACGTAGAGCCCTCACTTTATCCCTTCGTTCAGTGAGCGTAATTTGGATTTGAGTATGGTCTAAATTTAGCCCCTCCTTTTCGCAGGTAGCCCGCCCCATTTAGCCCCTACATACTTTTCGCAGGTCGCCACGACCAAAATGCGATAACTACTTTTTCAAAAAGTCTACCAGTAACTTCCGATGGCGTTTTCGACGCTTTGTCGCATTTTGGTCGCGGCGACCTGCTATATGACGAGGGGTTAATTGGCGTCAGGACGTTTTTAGCTTAGGTCTGTTTTAGTTTAGCGTAGCAGGTGTTGAATGTGCCATCCACGACGATATGTCTTTCGCTTCTATCCAGTGTAAAAGCCTTCAATCGGCTTGTTTTGCCAAGTCGTTTGATTATGTCATGTGTATGTAATGTATAGGCTATAGTGTATGGTTGTTGCTTTGTGCACGACTAACCGATTTTGAATGATGCTTTGAATGAAGCGATTCATTGATTTGTCAGTTTACTATCTGGTCTGGTATCTTCTGTCTGTGATTCAGAATAGAATAAAAATTTAAAAACAAAAAAAACCAAGAAACAACCACCCCAAAAAAAACAACAAACAAAAAAAAAAAAAAAACAAATAGGATACTCCTTTAGTACTTTGATTTCTGTGTGGATGGATGGGAGGGATAATTTTAACCGATAGCCTAGTATATTGTCATCAGGCCTATGAGTCGGCGTTAATTGCGAAACTGCGGTCTGACTGCAATAGTAGTGTAGTGTAGTATTGTATAGTAGTGTCAAAATCTCCAGCGAGTTGAGAACTATTATACAAAATGTGCCAGCATTTTGTGCGTTGCAGTTATTTCTGTTGCACGGTGCCAATATTGCCGCCACGTATGGTCATGAAGCGGATGTGAGAGTGTGTCATGCTGTTTGTATTTTTAGTCGTTTCTGCTTACTAGTCGACGAAGATAGTTTGACTTTCCGCGGTGAAAATTTAGGTTGGTTTTTGTGTTGTTGTTTGTGTTGTTGCATCTACTGTATGAAAAGCATGTTTATTAAAAATTTTTAAAGCTGTTCGAAGGCAATGTCAAGCTCATATTGAATTTTGAAATTTTAAAAATTATCGCAGCGAGCAGGGTTCGAACCTGCGCGGGAATATCCCATTGGATTTCGAGTCCAACGCCTTAACCACTCGGCCATCGCTGCAGGATGGTGATATTGTGTGAAACGCCTTCAAGAAGTCGCTCTCGTGCTAGTCGCCGAAGATAAACGACGTAGTATCCTTCTCCAAAAAATACCTCAAGAATTATGCTTTCATTGTATGCCGCCATGCTCTTGATTTGGTAGATGATTTCCCAAGGTCGGTTGGTCCCAAGGTTTCCCAAAGGAGCGGATTTTCAGCTTGAAGGATTGATGGCACGCAGTATTACGCCCAAACATTTGGCGCAGTACTACTACGTAAAGTAAAGTGTGGTCTTTAGTGCGATAGTAGTACGGTAGTGCGTAAAACAGCGTGCTCAAATTTGCACTGTAGCTTACGATTACGTACATATGTAGTTCAAGTGGTTGAAAGGAACCGCAAGAAGTAAGCCTAATGGAAAAAGCTGAAGCGGCTTTCTTTCTGACATCAGCTCAGTTTTGTTTGTTTGTCATTTATTGTCATCTTTCGAAAAGGGCGAGCTTCTTTGACGCCTCGGGAGCCCCGGGCCGACAATGGATACAATGTCGCCATTCTTTCTTACTTCCCGACCTCTACTTGCTTTGCTACTGTAACTGTACAAAGATTATGCCGAGCATGAATAGAAACAATAACCTTCCCAGTTACCGAGCTATCACTGAACCACTGCCGTCTAAAACTACTAGTAATTCCACGCGCCCTGCATCTGCAACCATTGCAGCAGAAGTCATTAGCGCTGGTGCAGTCCCTCATGAATGTGGTACAGCCGGAACGTCCCCAGCTCTGGTTAATGCTGCGCCGATGTCGCCTGGAGTTGTCGGGGGAAATGGGGAAGAGTTGACTGAACAGGGGCAAGTTTGGGAGAGGGTTAAGCGCGGTCTGTCGCAGACGACAGAGTACGCGCGCGAGGTCAGCAACGCGGCCAAGAGCGAAAGCCGACTGTCCCTCGTCTACTCAGGGGTATAGGTAGGAAAGGAAGAACATGAGCGCGCAACTGCCCTTAACACATACCGCGCAAACCGTCATTTGTGTCAACAAGTCGCTCACGCCGCGTTTCACCGACGTCCATAAATCTGTACGTACGTCCGTCCGTCCGTCAACCTGTACTTATACGGTTGTTGACGTGGGGTTGGGTTTTGGGTTGACGGACGGACGGACACGTTACGAGTTGACGAAAGGTCGGACGTGGACGGACTTACGGACGTCTGGTGAACGCGGCATCTGGCTGTATTGTCGGTTTGTTGTTGACGAAATGGCAACAAAACAAACCACAACACCCATATATTTCCTATTCGTCAACAAACGGACAACAAACCGAAACCGACAACAGCTGAGCGCGAATTATTGACAACTTGGACGGCTTTTTGCGTTATGTGTTAAATGCGCCCCCAAAAATTGGTGGCCAGGAGCATAAAATTTTTATGCGAATAGTACCGCCACTTTCGAGGAAGGTCTCGTTTTGGTTTGGCCACCTACAGTTCGTTCGTGCACCTCAAGAATTTCTCGGCCCTATCTATACCCCTGACTACTGGGTGACAGCGTGGATCGTTTGCGCCGCCATGTTCAGCAAAGAGGCGCTCACCCTGATCACCTACTACTATCACTCGCCGGTCATTTCGTCGTATCAGCGCGTGATGAAAGGAGGTCTGCCATTTCCGCAAATCTCCATCTGCATCTACTCGCGCATCAACGCCAGTCACTTTCACGAACAGCACCCCAACGCATCCGAAGAGCTCGTCGAATATCTCTTCTCCGTCTACGACGGAACCTATCCCTTTTATCACAAAGTATGGCCGCTATGTATGGCATGCATATGTATTGGTGGACAAATGGCAATTATGCTTACATCTCCCTTTCAGAATGTGAAACTACGTACCTACAGTATGTATAGGTCTCACTCAAGGGAGTCAAGGGTAGGCAATATATAGGCATTTTTCCGGGTCCGGGAAACAGCATGTACGCGCGGGTTCCACCAGGTCCGGGTCGGGTAGTATGAATGAGTTTATACCGAAGGAAAATACCCTAACTTTCTAGGGTAGTCTGGGGGAAAGTGAGCTACGGGGTAAAATGGGCCACGCAACTTCTACTTGCTATATCTCCATGACGAGTAGGAGAAGAGAAACCCCAACAACCATGGTACCATTGTGATTCCTTGAACTCTCCTCTTTCTTTTTGAGGTACTAACTTCACTATTTGCTGATACATCACTTCACTGGTTGAAGCTTTTCTGCAAGAGGTTGAAAATGGTCAAACTTTGGACAGTGCGTAAATACACCCTGTAGGTGATAGATAAATATTAGAGCACCCGATATGTGGGAGGAAAGGAGGCATGGTACCCTACCGTACAAAACACGAACCAGAAACGTGTGTACTTTGCGTGTGTGTAGTGTGTACCACCTTGTAGTTAGTTAGTACCCAACCCACCCACCTAACCAACCTGCCCATTTGTTATTTCCATGATGGCTTGCTTGCACGAGCACGACTGTGCTCTTGCACAATTTATTATTGGCATTACTGTACATCTACACACAACGCAGCAAAGAAAACACCAAAGGGTGTATCACAGAAAAAAAAGAGTCACATTTTGTTGTGGGGTACTGTATGGTCTTGAGAGGCTACACTCAGTGCAGTCAGTGCTACACTACGTACCTGTCCTGTACTCTTACAGCAGCAACGTGCAAGACAATAACAAAATATTATTATTAATACAAGGCCCATCACATTACATGCTGTTATCAAACTAAAAGTAAAACAGTAGGTCAGTTTATCACAGTAGTGCGGCTCTGAACCAGTGAAACTAGGTTTGTAACTTCTGTATACCCAAATGTTTCCTGGAAAAATGTAACTTTACTGTACCAATGTACAGTACACATTCCTGCCTTGGTTGCACCAGGGATGTACATACATGTACTATTATGTAGGTGGGATTGCCAAGGATGCTCTATTTCGTTTACACTAAGTCGTCCATTCTTCCCCTAAGCAAGAATTGTAACGTAACGTTGCTTACCTGCAATAAACCAGGCGAAAAAAAAAATCATGACGACGATGTTAAGACAGCATGATGCGCCTCCGCAAACTGATCCCAGCTGTTTGCTCAGCTCTTTCAGAATGCAAGAGTAGGTGGTGTTTAAGGCCAGCAGCAAAGCAAAGACGCCGCCGACTATCAGATACAGCGGTATCATTCGCTCAGCTGGACAATTGTTCAGGTTTAAACTACCAATCACAATCATGGTAGCGATCACGGCATAGCTGATCACACCGCAGCCAATCTTGTGTACTGAGAGAAAAGAAAGAGCAATTTTCAATGTTGTACATAGCAATTTTAGTGTGGCACATTTTTATTGGCGACCAGCGAAACAACAGCTATGCCTCTGATTCTCAAATTCAGACCTACCGTACCCACCTATTGGGCAATCGCAATCAACGTTGAAATACAGGGTGTCTCACGTAGATCTCCCTAATGATCCAGCCTTATAACTTCCGTATTACAGTAGATATCAAGCTGAAATTTTGTCCACAGAAACCCAAGAATGTGCCAAACTTTGTGGCAAAATTTGAGCCAGATAGGCCTGCAGCAAATGAAATTACGGGCGTGAAAATGTTGGACCCTGTTTTTATCATTTTCCGCACTGAGCATGGTTTTGAGAGTTAGAATTTTCTGCTCTGCATGGTCAAGCAGCTCATCCAACATGGCAATATGGCGGAACAACCATGGCTGAACGTCATCACAGTCCAGAACACAAAGGATTCAAAAATACAGGCGACCTAGAGCCCATAACAGCCTTCAAGGAGCTGTCAAAGTCAATAGTGGCACCATGATTTCAAAATGTCAAGAAACGTGGTCGTAAATTTGCAAGCTCGTAATTTCATCCCTACTTGACCTATCTGGCTGAAATTTTGCCATAAATTTTGGCATATTCTTGGGTATCTGGGGACAAATTTTCAGCTTGATATCTACTGTAATACGGAAGTTATAAGGCTGTATCATTAGGGAGATCTAGGTACGTGAGACACCCTGTACATGTAGCTACCAGCAGCCGCATCACCCTCCTCTTGGTCGCCTTGCCTAGCCATGAGGTACCTCGCAGTCAAGGTATGTTATTTATGGCTGCTTTTGATGGCAGGTGACTGCTCCTGAGTAAAAGTACTCATACAGTACATACGACTGGTTAGCAGACGCGAGTTTACGGTCCGACCGCACTCGCCGGCTCCTTTGTTTCGGCGCAAAAACACAGATTTGCTCGGTGCGAGTAAATTGGCCTGTATGTTTTCGACTATTGTCGCCCTGGTCCAGACGCTGGAGCAGCAAAACTTCTCGGTGTTGTTCTGTGTGACTCGCAGCCTCGGACGTTCTCGAATCTGCAGAGGGAGAGAGAAAGGGTTTTCCCAATGATTTTTTCGCGGCCGGCCGGCCGGACCAAAACATAAGTGCGCCGGACCAATCATAAGGAACAAAACTTGGCCGAAGCCCTTCGCCTTCCTCTTGAGCAAACCGGATCTTCTCCTCCCTCCCTCCCTCCCTCCCTCTTCCTTCTCCCCCACGCTGACTCTAATCCTCTTTATGACCACTCAAGAGGGAGGGAACAAAAGCTCGTCCGTTTCGTCCGATGTCTTGGGCTGGGACGACCAAAAAAAGTAGGGACGAAAACTTGGCCAACCCTCCCCCTCTACCCCCCCCCCCCCCCCCCAAAAAAAAAAAGGACCGCCGGCCCTTTTTGGTTCATTGGGAACACGCTAATCCTTCGGCCGGCCGGCGGGTCCGGCCCAATTTGTTCATTGGGAAAACCCTTACTGTGGTTGAGTTTTTCTGCTCTGCACGGGTCCCGCAGCAGAAGATATTCAGTTTCTGGGCGTCGTTCACTCAGATTGCGGCTCAGACGCAGCTGGACTTGCTGATTCTGGACCGTTCATTTCGTTCGCATGGTGCAAACGCTAGATCAAAGCTGACAGAACTGCTAAGTGCCAGAAATGGCAAACCTGATGTCGTGCGTGATCGGTGGTTGGATGTAAGCGATAATGCTTCACAAAAATGGCTTCGTCTTGTCAACTCCTTCCTTATGGATCGTGCTGTTGTTGCCAGGTGGCATTAGTGCCTTTTGTTTTAGTAATAAATAATGCATACGATAATATGTAGGTACATTCCCGAAGTGCTCGCGTGTTGTACAGGGTGTCTAACTTGGTTCACGGTCGTTTCGTTGCCGTTTTTTTGGTTGCGGACGCTTCGTTGCGGACCTTTCGTTGCAGGGGTCACTTATCGTTGTGAGTACGTTCGTTGCGGGTATTTTGGGATTTTCGTTGCGATTTTTTCGTTGCGGTCGTTTTGGTGCACACCGTCCTCTGGTCATTTGGTGGTGAGAACTTTCGTTGCCATTCATATCGTTACCGGTCAATTAGTGGCCGGTATACTAGTACGTGCAGTTTTGTCCAGTTGTGGTAGTGAGTACTTTCGTTGCCGATCATTTCGTTGCGAGATTGTAAATCACCAGTGCGCACCTTACAACAGTACGTATTTTCTCGCCCAAGATACGCACAACATATTGAACAGCAACTAACGGAAAAAAGTGAAGCAAAGTATAATAATACCAAATATGATAAACCAGAAGCACTGCCAACTTAGCTCAGCAGTCGGATTCATGAAAATTCCAGTCCGTTCATGAAAATTCCAGTCCAGTGCTACGGTATTGTATCAGAATTTTATGACAGTGAAACGAACGAGGCAAGCGCATTTTCGTACCACACCATTTAGGCTACAGTAAGCTATCATATAAAATTTTTGCATATTTTATCACTCTCGCTTTCTTTTCATGAAGATGATGCCAAACTGTGGTTTCTGCTGCCTATCGAAGTCTGCTTGCTGCCATCCGAAGAGAAGCTGTGCCTCCTGCTGACGTCTGATGAAGGAGGCATCAAACTTTGCTTCTTGGTATCTGATGGAGGGAACAGACTGAGCCTCCTGATATCCGAAGTAGGAGACAAACTCTGACTCCTGATATCTGATACGATCCTAGCCACGGATCTTCTCGCGGTTTCCGGTGTGGCATACAGTAGCCACGCAGATGCCACAGCGGCTGGCACCAAATAAACCAGCCACACAAACGCGCCAAATAAAGGGCGGATGCGGCAAAGATTGCACATTGCACCAACTTATACTGATGAACTGACCATAACCTATCGTCCTATCCGTAACATACGTAAAATCTTTTATCAATCAGTAGTTGCGGGTTTTCTCTGGTCTAAAAAGTTCATGTCACATCTCAATTCTCAATTCTCATGCCATCGCGAATGTTTACATTTCTTCTCTGAGCTATGTACAGTCGGGGAGTGATTTTCCAAGTTTCTTTTTGTGAAACCTGGAAAAGCTTTGCCCGCATCTGCCCTTTAACTCCCTCAGCGGTAGGAAGGGAAGCATCAAGGCGAACAGGTTTAACGCGTCCTGCGTTACGCTTCGAATGCAGGAAGCGGTGGCGCGGCATTCGGTGGTGAAGACTTCCGTTTCCAGTAGGAAGCAGACTTTTTGACCGCCTAGATTTCGACTGATTGAGTGTAGGATGAGGAGGGCGAACACTGGGAAACCAAAGCTGGAGCGATCTCCTCCGGTTAAGTCGACCAGGAGGACGCAGATGAAAAGACCGCAAAGGGTGGTGCAGACACCTGGTGGAATAAGGATTGGAAAAAAACACGTTTCAGCATATAATTTGAGCAAGAAAGATTTGATAACATTGAGACCCCCCACCCCCAGTATGCTTCACATTCGCCCCAAACACCCTCCCCCTATTTTTACGTGACGTACTTTATGAAGCAAGCTTCCGTTAATGCCAGTTATCTAGGTTATGTACTCCTTAGAATTCCCTCACCTATGCACACGATGTAGAGTAACGGTCTCCTTCCCCAAGAATCGATAAGGAAAACGGAGATAACACCGAATACCAACTCTGTGACAGTCATGGAAATCGTGGCCAGTTGAGCAGTCGATTCTTTGAAGCCCAAATCCTTTACGATCGTCGTACTGGATGATGCCAAGATTATATTACAGCCAAAGACTAAGAAAACAGCCGCCGCTAGAATTATCGACAACGGCAGTTGATTGTCGGGGTTTCTGATCAACTGAAAGAATGTTGCGTTGCCCGCTTCTTTCCTCGTTTCTTTGCGCAAATTGTTCAGAATTTCAGCTTCTGTTTTCTCATCTTGTTCGCCGTGATAATAGCGGAGGCTTGCTAAGGTTTTCTCTTCATCATGCGTCTTGTACAGGATGTATTTTGGAGTTTCAACTGCCGTACATAGCATGACACCTGCTGCTGCGAGAGCTACCAGTGCTTGGTAGAGGAAAAGAATGGGCCATCCAGTTTCGGTTCCTTAAAAACGGGGGATCGGAAATTA
>JASAMW010003843.1:0-10557 GCA_030247985.1 Epsilonema sp. ZAB3_2
AGGCATGTATTGTGACAATACTCTAGCCATCAATCAGCATTTGACCTGACCAGATAAAATCCTCTGATTCTCTTTACAGTGAAATATCCGTGCATGCATATCATAACATAAATAAAGTGGAATCACATTCAGTGCAGCGACATCTCAACTCAGTAAAGAACGTATAAAAGGTAATACAATCACAAACGAACACAGACCACTGTAGAGCAGAAGCTACACATCTATACAATGAATCAGCACATGTGACGAGATGAAAATGAATAAATAATAATCAATAATAAACAACATAACTTGTAAACTGTATTCATATAAGGAATGCAAAAGTACCTCAAAGAAGTTGCAGCATCCTATTCACGTAAAAGTGAACTGGTTGGAAGTAAAAGCTGGTATGAAAGCTCAGTGCATGTAATAGTAACACTTATCGAATGAAACAAACAGAATCCAACTGAAACTCACCAGTAATTACCTTCATTATAACAATAAAAAAGCGCAGTTGCTATCATCTATCGTACCTCGTATGTATGGTAGATAACATTTTTTCACTCAAAATACGTAAAAAGAAAGTGCAACTCTTTGTAAAAACATCTGCCGAATATTCAGCTTATCTAGCATGGAAACGAACAAACCACATGTGATAATATGCACATAGCACATGCCCGCCTGACATACTGTACGATGTACATAGGAAGGGGGTCAGTGAAGAAGTACAGTTTTGTTTTGTACACATATAGGAAGGATACAAGCTGTCATTCAGTGTATCATCCAACCGGAGAAAAAAACCACCAGACTTCAGACAGGAACAATGAACGAACAAAGCAAGCAGTAATGCATTCTTGGTAATACCAGAATACACGAAAACATGGGGAAGAGTAATTCCAACAACCATTTGGGGTCTTGGGGAACAGTGTACGTACGTACTGTAGTGTACACCACAGAAACTGCGAACAACATAAGCTTCCAAAATAACTTACGCATTCCATAGCCAATAGATACGTACACGGAAGTGGTCGAAACTAAAATAGGTGGTTGGAATTTCCCCACGTTTCCCTGTTTACATATCGCGCACATACACATGGCATGCATGCATTTGGTACGAAGAAAGGCGAGGAGAATAATGCCTTGCTCACATAAGTGGCCATTGCTGTCCATGCCGAGTCAATGGACACGCAGAGCGTAAGCCAGGAAAAAAAGGGTACTGTGGGGTAAACCCGGACACCCTGTATATCTCAGCAACCATATGACCGATTGACAAGTATTCTACCAATCGATTCCTTGAACTCTCCTCTTTCAAATGAGCTACCATGTCCTCATTTGCTAAAGCCGGCAAGTTCAGAAAAGCTTAGGTGTCCGGTCAGGGTTTACCCCATAGTACCCTACAATCTCCGTTGTGAGCAGGAGCATGCCGCCATATAAATTACATATTCAGGTTCAGAATAGCAGGTCCGTACGATCCGTCCTTGCGAAGTTGGCGGTAGACGAGGACTTGGAAGCAGGATTAGTCGTCTCTCCATCTCCGCCTCCTAGATCCACCAACAGAAGCTCATTGGTCGACGTACCACTAGTATCTCCAGCACCGTTGTTGTTGTTGTTGTGATTGGTCGAAACTGCAGCAGCTGCTGCTGATTGGTCAGCAGCGGCTTCTGACGAATAAGCGAAGCGATTCGTGACACCCAGCTCGTAGTCGTCGGAAGACATGTGACTCGGCACAAAACTCACCAGACCGCCGCCTGAAACAGTAGAAAAGGGTTCATAGGGTAGCGTGGGGCAAACTCGCCCAAGCAGGATATTCGCCCACCTATGGCGCTTTTACCCTCATCAAACCTATAGGTTGTCAAGTTATGGCTAGGAAGAAAGAAACAGAGGCAGAAGTGTCCCGAGACACATTTTCGAGAGCCATGTTTTGAATGGGGATAAAAGCGCCATAGGTGGGCGGATTTCCCCATGGGCGGTTTTACTCCACGCTACCCTACGGGGAACATACGATTATAGTGCGGGGTAATTTGGGCCGGCTCGGATGGCGTCGGGGCAACCCAGCAATGTGCCCCTGATGTGCCCCTGGCCCACTGATAAGTACAGCGCACAAGAATGATTTAGATTACCAATTTTATTCCTTTCCCCCGAATTACCCCGCAGTACCATATTGTATATGTGTGTATATTGGGGCCATGCAGCATACAGTACCAGCAAAAATAAATACGGTAATCAACAATCAATCGACCAAGGGCGTCACTCCCGATCACGTGATCACGATCACGTCAAACTCAATGCCGCGTCACTTTCACGTTTTCAATCCTCCCCTTGCCTCTCTTCTCATTCAATCTTTTCAAAAACTAAAATCCTCTGCTTCTTTCGACGTCGTGAAGTTGCGTCCTTAAAATGCATCGACGACGAAGCCACGTTATTGTCGCGCCGCTTCATGCAAATATATAGTCAAAAGCTCAACCCCCACCCACCCTCCTTATCTCAGTTCATCCACACTGAGTCCATTCTCACTCAAATGCTCGCACATTCTGTACAGAGCAGAAAATGCATACATACATACATACCTGAACGTACCCGTACGTATTGTGCATAGGCTATAGAAAAGAAGGAGCGCCCTCTCTATGGGCTCTAAACGACGATGCGTCAATATTTGCTATGGTAGGCCCCAAGTGTACCGTGAAAAACCTATAGATCATTGCGAGAAAATTGATGGGAAAAAAGGTGCGTTATGACGAGATGGATGTCATTGAATTCGCAGGATATCCATCCAATGCACGTACAAAATACAAACGCATGAACGCACGTATAATGGCGGACCAAACATCAAACTTCTGTCACAGCTTTGTTCCTCGCTTGGCCCCGCAGTCATGTAACGTACGTACACACGTAGCGGGATACATATTGCATATGCAAGTACAATATATTCAAGAATAAAAATAATCGAACCTGGTAGTTTGCCCAAATTGTTGTTATTTTTCAACTGGTCCCCATTAGCCATCTGAGCTTCATCGTCTACGTCTACCATGGCACGTTCCAGTATATCTTGCTGCATCCTGCAATGAAGGAAGCATGCTTCACGGTTGCATGTACAAACTGAACGTTTCGCCCATTAGACACGACTGTCCTAAATCGGTTTCACATGATTAAGTCCTAATCTTGCTTACTGTCGGCAAAGCTGTTCGTATTGCTCCTTGGATATTTCTCGACCATCGTCCCAGACCTGGGCCTCATCTTCCTGTACATACGCGTAGTAGCGGGTCACTGGATCTGAGCCATCGAAATGCAGGGCACCCTGAAGACAAAAGACACAATCCCGTTCACAACACGTACGTACACACTGCAAGACGGTCCCTAAACATTTTTGTTACCAATAAATAAGATAACTACAAATTTTTTATAGTTTCGCTCCCACTACTATCCCCCTCCTTTGTATGCGCATCTATCAGCAACCATAATATCGCCCTGCCTTGCTATTTTATCGCGCATTCTTGCGTTATTGCTTGCTTGAATCCAATGCACCCTTCAACTACAACCATAACCGTTTTACCGCCACTTGAGCAAAGCTGCAGAGTATATGTGCGCAATGTGCACATTGGCATGCTAATGCATGTACGCATATCCTCTATTCTGTACGTTCACCGTTCATATATTTACATAATAACAGAGCTATCGGCGGGTTTTATGTTGTTTGAATGGCTTGCATCTCTTCCACAGTTTCATCACCTGGCATGGATACAAACATAAGCCACTGTAGGCTGGGCTACATCGGTGGCAGTACGTAGAAGCTGCTTGCTTGATGGCACATTGCATGCATCATAAGATAACGATGCACTGTTCGACGCACGCAAGAGCGTTCCAAAGTCTTACACGCCCCAACCTACCGCATCATACAGAATAGGAAGAATACTGAGCGAGTATGTCACGCACCCTTGTACACACAAATTCAAGCGTCATATACAGTATAGCGGTGGGAGTGTAAGCGCTTTTTGTATGTACGTCATTGATTGTATTTTTACTGCACGTGAGATGACACATAATGACTGATCATACTGCGTGCAGTGCACAGCACATAAAGTCATATTTCTACTCTGTTGCATGACTGGCGACGTTCGTTTCCGACATGTAGCCTATCATCATCACAAAATCTTTCTGTCCCATCTGTACCTTGTGTTTAAAGACCGTGGGTCGCGCCCTCGATGTCGCTCATCAAAAGATGATCCCAGTGTAAAATGTCAATGAACATGGCCCAGGCATACGAACGTTTCTTAATGCATACCTACAGTACCTACGTATGTACAATACCAAGGTGGACGACGAACCAATCTTCTTTGGTGTTCCACACGCCCGCCTTGCCTCATACTACTTTTACTTAGTACTTCCTCCAATAGGTTCAGAGTTTATTGAGACTGTGGACGCCTTCGTAGAAAGTTGAAAAAAAAATTGATGGCCAGCAAAGCAAACGCTCCATGGCAGAAGGAACACACACACCCTTTCCTCTCAATTTCGTTTCACGAAAAGTGAAATCGCCATGCATAGTGGAAAAAACACCTTTCTTCGCTTTGATCGCACATGCGACCCAATCGTTTCTCTGATATTTTCACATTTGCAAAACCAAAATGAAACCTATGTACCGGCAGAGTGCCATATTTGATTTGCGAGAACTGTTCAAGTGTAAATTGCGTACAGCATTTGCATACACATCGCTGCATATGTATGTTTGAGGTTCCAAAATCAAAAGAGTACCACCACACCATGTCTATTCAATTACTTTATGCAATGTTGGTCCCTACCTATCGCCTCCAACCTAATTTCTTACCTTTCTCTCCCATTTTATTCACATGGGCGCAAAATGGCCAGTAGAGAGGAAAATCACTGGGGTTTGGTTACGGACGGCAGTCAACCCCCACATTTTCAACAAAAAAATGTGCCACAAGTGCATATGTAATGCCCGCATCCTATCTACATATGTACCTAGAATGGTGAGAACAACCTCATTACCCCACCACCCACCGCTAAAAATTATACAATGTGCGAAACCCATTCCCTCACACATCTAAATGGGATCGTCATAAATTTCAAGTTTTATGGTAGGTAGACGTATGGAGAAATGGACATATATAAATGCAAACGTCTTTTCAGCCCACCGCACTTTTTCCAAAATAGGCCGCTACAATGGGCCCCATCAGTCATCTTCAACACTTCAGGCAGATCGGCATACTCGACCCCTGACCAATCTTATGCGACACGCATATTTATTTATTGCATATGTCAGAACTGTCCTCAGGTGGGTCCCAGATCTGGGAAGCATAGCATGTGGCATGTATTCCAACAGACCACTTGAGCTGCTACAGGAATGCTTTGATATCGTATGATACAGTATTTTATCACTCATTCAGTGTGCTATGCATCTATTTTGCTGCTTTTCCGCGTTATAGCATTATTATGTATAGTCTGGCCAATAGCAGTTGGCACTTGGACTCAAGGCGCGTTGCGTAAAATAGCTTTACAAATGCGGATTTCTGTCCACGCTTCGTGTACTCCTATTTAGCAGAACAACATACAAACCCCCACCCCCCCCCAGACCCACCCCCCCCAATAGCATCCGTTTTTTGACCACGATTAGCGATAGGTGAAATCCCCTTGGGTCATGTTCCCTACGTATCGCCTCAGAAACAGAACAGCGGGTGGCCAAAAAAACCCAGGCCTACCACGCTTCACGAAAATGGACTATCGATTCGTCTTCATTTTCCCTCGATTCCTCCATCTTTCAAATCACGTACACACGCACACACATACTTTTGGTCGTACATACATACCACATAACTCCCGTCATCTTCGTCTCAATTGCTGGACGTGTGACGTGCGTATTTCCGCATTTTCTGCCTACTGCCTCACCCCCCAATGTGACAGACAACCATACTTGCGTGCGTAGGTACGTGTGCAAACATATCTGAGTACGTACAGTACACAAAACACATACAGAGGAAGAGAAACATAGAGGAACATACACACACACATACATGTACCTTCTCCCTTCGCAAGAGGAAGAAGGATTGGCGACTCTAATCGAGTCTCATGCATGAAAACGCGCTTTCATTCATATTCATCCCTCATACATGACAGTGGTGTCACAAGTACCTAAATCAAAGTCTGCGGTGCGGTCTAAGATGATTGCTTTCTCCTTGTGTGTACATACGATGTGCGTATGAAGTACATGAGTGAAATTTGTATGCACGCACCCAAATATTACATGTGAAGAATCTAATCCCATGGGTATGCACCTACTACCTATGTATGTTACGTCGTACATACCTGTCGGATATTATTCCAACAGCTCACACAAGGCCTTGAAGGACTGCGCAAATATCGACTGGAAGCCCAAAGAAAGACATCAACCATCCCAAAAGTCCCTGTCCATCAATGCCGTACCCTTGTCAAATAATGATATGTATGACAAGGTGCTCAATAAAATAGCAAAATGAAGCTACCATGTTCCCATCCCACCCCCACGCAATGCAGTGTACGCCAAAGGGAGCTTAAAGTCCACCTACACTGTCCCTGTACTTTATGCATTCATCATGCATCAAATCCGACGCAACAAAGCAATGCAAAGGCAGCACAATGCCGCCTTCCTTGTGTACTATTCAAGTCTGCGTACCGCCTGAAACACATTCCGTACATATACAACCCCTCATTCCTATAAGCAGTCCCTATTATTGCAGGGTAAAGAACACCCAAAGCATACATATCTCCCTTCCAGATGTGTATGCGTACGAAGCTAAGCTAAGCTTTCCTTGCATCTCTCCCCTCTCAAGGGCCACCCCAACCCCATCGGACGGAACGGACACTAAAGTACCTATGTGTACATACGAACAGACCTAATCAAATTGATCCACCACAGTCAAAGCAGTGTGAAAGCCAGCCTTCGACGAAACGAGAAAAGGCTTCGCTCAAGTGTACGGATATGAATGTAGGATAGTGAGTGCGGGGTAATTCGGGCCAAACATGGATTTACAGCATCTTCGTTTTAGCAGAGACAAGCGACAGGCACGGGATCGTTTTCATCATTCATGATAATTCATGTCGCAACTTTCCAACAGGACCTTGGGATGAATGGTAGGAATTACCCCCTGGTCCGAATTACCCCGCACTGGTGTTCCTATACACGTAAAGAATTGGAACTAATGTCGCCGAGTTGCCAACAACGATGCTGTGTCCGTGGATATCCCTGCTTTTGCGCGAGCTAATCCACGCAAAACGTATACGACCCAACACCAAGCCGCGAGCAAGCTTCCAGCTTAAAACGGGCGAAAGAGTGCGTTATTTAGTTTTTCGTAGGTGGCGGCGGTGGTCTCCACAGGAAAAGTACACAACGACCTTCTCAAAACATAATCAAGTGGACGAGGGGGGGGGGAGAGATAGCCTACGCAGCTCAGCAGAAAAGCAAAGCTAGCAAAGCACAGCAAACGTTCGCATTGCCTCTTCGATAGAGTGAAGTGATACTGCTGTGGAGCAGTCGAACGTCCGTGCTTCTCGCAAGCAAATTCGTGCGAAAGGTGCTGTAGCACGACACAAAGAAAGCAGCAACCTACAACATAGGGTTTACAGAGGCATCTTTTTGTAGCCCCCCCCCCCCCCCCCTTTCCTCATGTCTCCAAGCTGGCTACCGTTCAACCGTGGCTAAACACGTACGTACGTATATTGGAACAAACAAAAAGCCAAGCAAAACAGGTCATCTCCCTCTTGGCAGTCTGTGAATACGAATGTTACGTACTTCAAAACACAAGGCGAACAACATGCAAACATCAACACAGGAGTGGAGACGCACCCCCACACATTCACACCCCTTTTGACCACCCCAGCGCTTGCTGCAAGCAACAGAAGACAAAAACAAGACAGCGCTCTGAGATAAAGCAGCCATCCACTTCAATGACCTACAGCTCTACTGACACCCAATCAGGCGAGCACGATTTCTGCGCAGCTCTTAAAGACCTAAGCAAAAGCACAGGCACAGGCATAATGGGGTTTTTCTTTTCTTTTCCTTTGTTTCTGAATTCGTCAAAAGCTCACGGTTCACCCACCACACCCACCAGCTTACTAGTAGTGAGTATTTTTGCTTCCACAGAGCGTTATATGTACATACATAAACCTAACCAACATTGGTGCGCACATATTGGCTCTCCATCTTATCTTGGTTCTCCATGAGCGCAAGATTTCATATCGAACCGAACAGGTTCGTGTTCACGCCTTTGACACCTAGTTGTCTGTATGTGTACAAACCACAAAACACAACAAACAAAAAAACAAAACAAAATATAACATATAGAGAGGGGAATATCATCTACTAGTAGCAGAAAAAGGCCAGCGACAAATTTCTATATATACTCTTCTAATTTACGACCTCGTATTCGACTTGTGCGCTTCTATATACGACACGTCTATACACGAACAAAATTTTTTCTCATATACACTTCGCATATCACCGATAGTATATACACCGAACAGAAACAACACTAGCATACACACCCAAAATATTCTTATTTTAGATCACTAATAGCATATCACACAAAATCACAATTCTATTCCATTCCATTTTCTTATATATCATTTTCATCTTCATTTTTTCAATCAACCACACAAAAAAACAAAATATATATCACACTTTTACTATACACTAGATATTTATAAATTAAATATACACCACAATCTTTTCCCACAAAGACTATTTTTACTGCAATATTACCTCTATTTTTCATCAAGCCAATCATTTCAGTACACACCAACTATAATATTACACTACGTACTACAACCTCTATTCATATAAATTTTTGTATATTATTATTTACGCTCACCACCACCTCACCAGACACTATATTCTATATACTACAAATATACTATTTTTTCTATTACTCTCTCTTTCTCTTATCTTCTTCTGTTTTTTCTTCATTTACCACATATTCCACATACTCAACTTTTCTCATACTCCACCTCCTCTACCCCCACACCCAACCACTCACAATTCAACTTACCTTTCTCCTTACTTCTCCCATTTCCCTTTCCCCCTTCTATATCTATATTTGGTCGACAAGTCAAAAAAAATAAAAAAAAACAAACAAAAAAAAAAAAAAAAAAAAAAAAAAAAAAAAAAAAAACAAAAAAAAAATCTGTACTGTACACATACAACAGAAACCTTTGTGTGCACACTGATACCGACAGAAACGCACGCATACCGACTACCCCTGCAGCTATGTGCGTAAAACTTGGGGGTCCGACTATTCATTCCCCAATGCTACCCTTCTGCACACGTACATACACGTAATGCAGTATGCATTAGTAGGTACAGTAGTACGCACATACCTTGCTATGCGTCCTGTGTCTAGCTTCCTTCAAGTTTCCCTGTCCGACCACCACCGGATGTTCGCCTTCCATTACGAAATTGAGCGGTTCCTCTTCTTCCATCAACGCCGGAATATCTTCCTCCGAAGCTAAGGAGATCAGCGTATGATGTATGGGATTTCCGTCCCCCGCTATCGCCACCACCAGTTCAGGCTGCTCCACCTCTGACGGGTATCTGCGCACACAAAAGAAAACATACAGTACGTATGTATTGTATGTAGGATGACGGATGTATTAGAAGCGATATCCGCGAGTTGAGCTGTTACGGAAACGTAGTCGTACGGAAATTCGCTTCTATTTTTTTCGTGAAAATACTTCGTACCACCGATCTCTAGGTATGCTTTATAAAAAAATGCACTAAAAGAAAATGGACATCCCCTACGCCCCTAACAACTCAATTGTCGGATATCCAAGAGTAGAGCACGATCCTACCTGATAGCTCCATGTTCCTGCAGCGGGGTCTCATGGTGATGTAGTAGATGGTGACAAGGGTCCTCTTTCTTCTCCTTCCCCACCACCGAAGAGTTAGCAAGAGCAGGAGAGGCAGCCTCCATAGAATGCCGCCCGGCGCTTTCCGAACTGCTAGACGGAGTGACGGTGTAGGTGGAATTAAGGGCGGCGCCGCCACCGCCGCTAGGACTCGCAGTGTAGGTAGCAGTAGACTGACTTAGGCTCACTGAAGGTGAGGTGGACACGTACTGAGCGATCGTGTTCGCCATGTTGCGCAGCATATCCACAGTGGCTGAAGATGATTCCGAGTCCTCTTCCTCATCTTTTCGGGGTGCTTCTCTGCCTCTTAACGGTGGCTGGCCAGATGATGGTGAGGTGGGTTTAAGGGCGACGCTGGGTGCAGGACGTGGGGGAAGCGGGGGCGGCGATTCTTCCGACTCCTGCTCGTACCACGCCCTCTCTTCCTTCTCCTGAAGCAAAATGACAGCAAAATGGTGTGTACAGGAAGTGGTGCGTTCGTGGTGATATAATGTAAGGAACAAGCTACACAGCAATTAGGTTCGTAGGTACTGTACGTATGCACGAAGTCATGCCGTCACGTCAGTCCAATGGCCTTACCGATAAAGATTTCTGCATGTCTGCACATACATGTAGTACCTACATCCTATCGCGCATCATAGAGTAAATTCGACAACCGACGTATAGCAAAGACTGATACATACATACATA
>JASAMW010003844.1:0-13818 GCA_030247985.1 Epsilonema sp. ZAB3_2
CCAGTAGTCCGGCGTTTTCGACAAGGTGTCTTGCATATTTTGAGTAACGGTTGTAAAGACTTTTATTGCGAATATTAGTAATTGCCAAAAAGTTGTTCTGTCCGTTTGGCAAAAACTAAATCTCGCAAAACAATAAATTACCCATGCCAGAGCTTTTGCATGTACTCCTGTATTCCACGTGAACTACTTTTAATACACGTTTAACTGCCGCAAGCGGGGCCGCCTCAGCTTGGCGTGTGAAATATGGCTGAAAACACTGAAAAACGGCAAAATGCGATCTTCCAACCTTTACCCCTCAATATCTCGATGATGCCTGAAGAATTTTTTTTTAAAAATTCATCAAAATATGCAGTTTTTGATGGGGAATCCGATAGGCATATAATCTCGATTTCCAAAAAATACCCCCCATCCGCGTACACTATAGGCTACTCTCAATCCTTACAGAAAACGTTTCTTAAAGCAAACCGTGCTGAAAACGATACCTACCTATCATGAAGGTGCAAATCGCGCCTGAGCCCATCTTTCTCACGACAGTGAAAAAATCGATACCTACCATGAAGATGCAAGCAAACCGCGCCTGAGCCCATCTTTTTCACGACAGTGAAAAAATCGATACCTATCATGAAGAGGCAAGCAAACCGCGCCTGAGCCCATCTTTTTCACGACAGTGAAAAAATTGATACCTGTCACAAAGATGCAAGCCAACCGCGCCTGAGCCCATCTTTTTCACGACAGTGAAAAAATCGATACCTGTCACAAAGATGGAAGCCAACCGCGCCTGAGCCCATCTTTTTCACGACAGTGAAAAAATCGATACCTGTCACAAAGATGCAAGCCAACCGCGCCTGAGCCCATCTTTTTCACGACAATGAAAAAATCGATACCTGTCACAAAGATGTAAGCCAACCGCGCCTGAACTGAAACAAGATCTACCAGAAATTTAAGAAAAACCATGTAAAATAAAAAAAACCAAAAAAATATAATATATCTAAAAACCTAAAGAAACAAAAATTATATCTGTATGGAGAAATATATACCTTTTTGTGAAACAAGCTTGTTCTGCAAGTGCTTCTCTGCCACTATTTTCTACTCACCATCACCATCATGATGCAGCCGCTGTCTAGCCTGCTTCTACTGCCTTTCTTTTTCCTGCTTCTCGAAGTCAGCTTCGCCGGCTTCTACGTAAACATCGACGACGGCACAGAAGATGTCAATCTCGCGGGCTGGGCCATCTTTCTCATCGTCCTTGGAGTAGTGGTGGTGGTCGTTGTCGTCGTCGCTGCCATTCTTTGCTGCTGCTGCATGGGCGTTCTCTGTTTCAAGCGCAGGAACAAAGGAGGTTCAAAATTTCATAGCAAGAAAGGAACAGTCATCGCTACGGGACCAGCAGTTTACCATCCTCCTCCTCCTCCGCCACCCCCTCCCATGTTCGCTCCTCCACCAGAAGGGATAGCAGCACCCCCGCCAATGTATCCTCCGCCTCAAGAAGAGCATGACTACCCTCCATACCCACACCGGTCCAGATCTCGCTCCTCCTCCGTATCCGTGTCAGTGCACAGCGGCGGCCACCAACGAAGAAATAGAGTGCCATATCCGGACTAACTCGCCAAGTTCTGACCAGTGTGTTATAAACAAAACTCTTTTTTTGTGTCCTAATATGCTATAATGCATGTAGGCCTACATTGCATTGCAGCACTAATATCATCTCAACATTTATGCACGCTCGCTACGCTCTGCTCGTCAGGGGCCGTTCGTCATCATCGCAGCGTTTGTGACTGGCTACTTTATGTAGCGCTGTATCTCGAGGATTTTGACTCGGCATTCTGGGCATAAAAAGTGTTGTTTGGATATTCAGTCACATTGGAAGGCGGGACGCGGGAACGCGCTCGGCGTACTATACCTAACCTGGGCCCGCGCATCCATGGCTGTCATCCATGCCTTTACGTGTGTCGATGTCGAGCCACGGCACGGACACGGCCGAGCACATGTCTCCGATGTGAATGGGCCAACATGGTTTCGTCCATAATTGATACCGATATTTCACATTGAATATCACACAACAGTATCAAAAATCCATAATTGTGATTTTAGGCCTTATGATTTTAAAAATGATGTGCTGCTGCTGGCCTTCGGCTTATGCGAATAGTTAGTGCGTGCGTGCTCGTGCTTGCTTGCTTGTCCTAAAGCAGAATTATGCATTTTTGACAACATTTGCATGCAAAAGACAATACTGTCACTGTTCCTCGCTCCTACACAGTAAGACAAGATCAATCAGAAGATCAACCCGAAGAGGAAATTTCCCGGTGTATCCGGCTCTGTCGATCGAAAATATTCATTCCATAAGTTGCTGAAATCTTGATAGGTGATCGAGTTGACTGGGCGTCCATCTTTCTGAAACAGACGTCGCGACAAAGAAATTTCGGGCTACGGCATAAATATTTTCCGTTCTCTACAGTGTTTTCACCTGCTGCATGTTGGGCTACCATCTCATGTTAGAAGGTATTCGGTACCTGTGCAAACTTTCCGAAAGCTTCTTCAGCGTTGTGCGGATCCAACCCGTACATCATCATCACCTCTACGTACTCGGCGCAATCAATCAAATTGTCACCTGAAGCACACACATAAACAAAATTGCCTCATGAAACTTCGAAAGGATTCTTGCTGGCCGTTTGCATTCATGGTAACAAGCAGCTTATAAAAAGGCAACCATTCTAGGTGTGAGTGGAGGAATCTGAAGGGCTGATATTAATGATTAGCAGCCGTTTGTCCTGAGGGCCAAACAGGAGTGAAGCCCTTACAATTAGCAGTAGTAGAGGCTGGTGTGCTGTCTTTTGGAAGTAGAGATGCTGCCTGAGCGGCAGATATTAATGATTACCAGCCGTTTGTCCTGAGGGCCAAACAGGAGTGAAGCCCTTACAAGTAGCAGTATGTAAGGGCTGATAAATGGTAGTAGAAGAAAGAGGATGCGTGCGGTATGGAATGGAGAGTTGATTGAAGTTGTATTTTCGGATGGGGAAATTTTCGGACACATGTCTGACCTCAATGTGCATGCACGCACAGCGACATTTACTGTATTACGTATGAATGTACTGTAGACTACGTACGTATGTATGAAAGACGGTAAAATTCGGACGTTAAAATTTTCGGACAGAATTTTTTATCCGAAAATTTCCACGGTCCAAAAATTTCATCATTTACAGTAATAGATCGGGCCCGTGGGTCAAGTAGGGTTTCAGCATGCAGCAGTGAAAAACCTTTGGGTCCCCCAGGCAGATGCGGATGGGTAAAGCAGGTTTGTAAGCAGAGAAAAACGGTGGGCAAAATCGGAAGTACGGTATCAGGGGACACAGCACCATATTGGTCACATATTCACAGTTTCGTTGGCATGAATACTTCACGCTAGCAATCTAAACATGAGCCTGTGAACTGCTCTGCAACTGAAGGTTTTGTCGCTTTTGTGCTCGTTTTTTCAGTTTCGTTGACTCTAAGATTTTTAGCTATACGTACTGCACATGGAAATATACTGTACATACAAAAAATTCGTACGGTAAAATTTTCGGACAGAATTTTTTGTTCGAATTTTCCGAAAATTTCCTCCGTCCGAAAATTTCCCCGTTTACAGTAATAGATCGGGCCCGTGGGTCCAGAAAGAAATGAATCTATTGTACAGCTATCAGTACTGTATCTGCTGCAGAACTTCCTTTCAAAATTACCTGCTTTTTCTCTCCTGCCATTTGAGTTGAGATGTTCTTCTTCCACAGCATTCCAGGCATTGTTTTATTGAATCGCTCTTGAACACGCACTCCTTCCAAAAGAGAGTTCTCCTTTTGAATTGCTGTTGAAGATACGATCCTTTCAGAAGAAAATCATTCCCTTTCTCACTGACTATGCACAATTTTTCCCCTGTGATTCTTCAACGCAATAGCGCCGCTACTCAGCAACAGAGTAAAAGCAGAAAATAACTAGTCTGTGACGTGTCTCAATTTTCGCCGCATTTTTATTTTTCGTATGCAAATTCCACTCTTTAACACACTGTTCTTTTCATGTAAATTATTTTTGGCTCAAATGTCGACATTTCCTATGCAAATTACTCCCCAAACCACATCTTTTCTCTTTTTGCCTTATATGCAAATTATTCCCTCTCAGCTCAACTACAGGGTGTTTCATAATATACTCTCCGGATGTTTGTGCTTATATCTCCCCACCGGAGTGTCACATTCGAATGCGGTTTTTTGCGTTGAATAGCCAAGGCTTCAACGTTGATGCAGCCAAAATTTCAGCTTTCTAGGCCAACAGGAAGCGGCTCAAACAGCTCGATTTGCAAAGCGTCAATTTTCACACATTTTTGCAGGCGGCCAGGTACAGATCGGCTCCGGTTTTTCTCTCCCCAGTTTACCTAACCCAGTTCTCTCCTTAGTTTTCCTTCCGCAGTATTCCCCTCCCCAGTTTTTATCTGGAGCACAAGTTTCGGTAGAGTTTTCCATCTCCCTGCCACTTCTCTTGCAGATTCGAACTTAGCAAACAGTGTTACAGCCAAAATTCGGTCATCCAAGCTTTTCCTTGGGACGCTGATGCCATGATGATCAAACTGAAGTCTATCTTCGACAAGACTGCTCAAAAATGCATAAAAGTTAGCGTGGAATGGTGAACAGACTTGAAAGAGCGAGAAAAAAGCGAAATGCAAATCCGCTGCCCCGCCTCAGTGCCCTGCCTCCGTTTTGCGCCAAAAAAGGCGCCGCAACTTTGACCGCTTACAGAGCCATGACAATGCAACCTAGGAAGCTGAAATTTTGGCTGCATCAACGTTGAAGCCTTGGCTATTCAACGCAAAAAACCGCACTCGAATGTGACACTCCGGTAGTGAGATATAAGCACAAACATCCGGAGAGTATATTATGAAACACCCTGTACTTATCCTGTGTTTTCGTCATTTGCCCAGTTCGTCGCGATGATGTAGGCGATAGAGCGTTCGTCTTCCAATCCTACGGGATTACCCGGGGTGAGGTTCGAACCTGGGTGCGGACAAATTTTTCCCAAAATGTCAACGAAACAAAAATCTTCTAAATGTCAACGAAACTTTAGGTTCTCTAAAACGTCAACGAAACTTCATCATGGGACGTATCGCCGCCACATACGTAGGATCGCCAAATCGAAAATTTGAAATTTGTCCTATACCTACACAGTACGTAACCATATCCTACAGCATAGTACGTAGGGTCCCTATACCCGTATGATTAAGGCAACCTAACGTGGTAGCCCTTACGGCGAGGCCGTAAGGGCAAAAATGATGAACAATGGGTCAGACCAGGGTAAATGGGTCCAGGGTTTTTACCCAACGTTCTAAGAGTACCACCTGATGATGCTCCAAGTTTAGTGGAGCGAAACGTTGTGGAAGTAAAATAGTTTCACCATCAACATTTACCCTGGTCTGACCCATTGTTCATCACTTTTACCAAAATTGCCTCATCTGTAGCTAATATCCAAGAATAAAAGATATTGTAGTAGACCAGGTACGAAGCATATTGTTGCGTGGCGATATGATTTTGATCAAGGCACGACCATTGAATTGCTCATTCAGTACGCGCTTTTACATTGCAAACAGCACTGTAAGCCAATTGATTTCGTACCGGAAGTGTCCAACAGCTTGAATATGTATTTCAGATAGGTGTCCTGCCAGGCCGGGTACTGCTTCTTATCCAGACAGGCCTTCCACATTTCGTGCCATTCGTAGAGACTAGAAAAAACCGTCTGCGAGAATACAGTAATAATAATCGAGAGGGAAAATTTCCAGATGTGCCAGGGAATCGAACCCTGGGTCGATAAGTTAGAGGATCGAATAAAAGGGGGCCCCTATCTTCCCCCCCCCCTCCCCCTCCCCCCCCAAGGGTGTGATCAAGGAGCGGATCTTTAAAGTTCCACTCGCGTTTCAAACGTTTTGCAGAAGCTTTCCTTTTTTTCTTACCTATACGATTGTCGTGTAAGATTCAGGTACTACTCAGATCTACGCAAACTTTTCCCCGTTTCACGCGTTCAATCCCCAACGGTATTTTTCACAAATTACAATTTACAATTTATATATTCTTCTACCTAACTCCTTACTTCTTTATCTTTCTACGTGAAGAAAAATAATTTACAATATAAAAATGGGGCACTTACGTCGTGCAGAAGTTCAAAGTCTTCCCACTCCAAAACTTCGCTCCGGTTTATGTCTAGAAAGCAAAAGGGCTCTAATGATTTCTAGGTTCTTGGAAACTCTGGAATGCATATGCATACGTACAGCACTATGCATAGTTGAACCAAACAACTAAATAAAAAAATTTAGATCGACTTACCGAAAAATATGTTGAAAGCGTGGTCCCATTTCTAAAAAATAAAAGACGATTCAATTCACATTTTCCATTTCATCCAGCTACCGTAACGTACCTCTCTTGCTAGTTGCTTGCTATTTATCAAAATCATTGCTTACAAGAAATTGCTAATACAGAAGAATGGCGGACTTATAGTGCAAACGAAAACGGCAATAATTGGCAGGAAATCGCGCCAACTTATTGGGATGTCAATTTCTTGTGTGTTTTGTTGGTGGGGGTTTTGTGTGGTTTTGTTTTTTTTTTTTTGGTTTGTTTTTTTTTTTTTTTTTTTTCTTTTCTTTTTCGTTTTTTTGTGGTTGTTTGGGGTGGTTTTTTTTTTTTTTTTTTTTTTTTGGGGTTTGGTGGGTGTTGTGTTTTTTTTTTTTTGGTTGTTTGGTTTGTTGGGTTTTGTTTTTGGTTTTTTTTGGTTTTTTGGGTTTTTTTTTTGGGGGGGGGGGGGGTGTGGGGGTTTTTTTTTTTTTTTTTTTTTTGTTTTTTTTTTTTTTTGTTTTTTTTTTTGTGGGGGGTGTTGGGGAATAGGAGTTCGTGGAGGAGGGTGTGTGGAATAATATTAAGGTTGGAACTTCGTGAGATCAATTGGGTTAAGTGTGTTTGGGATGGGGAGGAATGAGAATTTGTATTGATGAATATGAGAATTATGTTAGTATAGGTCTTTATAATATCTTTTTTATTTTGAATATTAGTGGGGAATTTTGGTAAAAGTGGTGGAAATGGGTGAGAAGGGTATGTTGGTGGTGGAATATTTATTTCATCTCGTCATATTATAGGTGGTATTTAGAAGTTTGGGGTAAATTTATACAATTTCCTTTTGTCTGGTATTGGAGTTCCCTTTGTTCGTGGTTTTTCCTTACGGCCTCGCGATAGTTAGTTGTAAAGGTATAAGGGATAGTATTATGTAGAATATGGTTAGTATGTGTAGTCCTTAGGAAATTTGGATTTGATTAGGATATGTGGGGGAATTCTTAGTTTGAGTTTCGTTTGACGGTTTTAAAAAAATAATTGAATTTAAAAGATTTTTGTTTCGTTTTGATTTTGTCCCCCGCAGCAGGTAAAACTAGGGTAGTTGGAGAGAAGTCTATCGTCTATATCGGAAGATGGGAATGAGGAAAGAGAGGAGTAGGTTGCGGGGTGTTTCTATATATTGGATGTTTGTGTTATATCTCGTAGGAGTGTGAGTGGGTTTTTTTGGTTGAATAGGAAGGTTAAGTTGGTGAGAAATTTCAGTTAGGTTGCATTGTCATCGTTCTATTAAGGGTAATTATTGCGCGTTTTGGGGAAGGGAGGAGGGTGGGGGGGGAGGGGTTTGCATTTTCGCTTTTTTCTCGTCTTTCATTATTTCAGCCTTCAGTAATTTTATGCATTTTTTTGAAGTTGAAGGATTGGACTTCCAGTTTGTCGTCTGGGTCAGGTAAGGAAAAAAGTTTGGATGAGGAGTTTTGGGTGTAAAGTGTTTGTAAGTTCAAATTGAAGAAGTGGAGGGAGATGGAGAATTAGAGATTGTGTAGATAAAAAGTGGGGAGGGGAATACTGCGGAAAGGAAAAACTAAGAGAGAGAACTGGGTTAGGTAAACTGGGGGAGAGGAAAAACCGGAGCCGATCTGTACCTGGCCGCCTGCAAAATGTGTGGAGCGAATTGACGCTTTGCAAATCGAGCTGTTTGAGCCACTTCCTGTTGGCCTAAAAAGCTGAAATTTTGGCTGCATGAACGTTGAAGCCTTGTCTCTTCAACGCAAAAAACCGCATTCGAATGTGACACTCGGGTGGGGAGATATAAGCACAAACATCCGGAGAGTATATTATGAAACACCCTGTAGTTGAGCTGAGAGGGAATAATTTGCATATAAGGCAAAAAGAGGAAAAATATATAGTTTGGGGAGTAAATTTGCATTAGGAAATTATCGACATTTGAAACAAAATAATATTTACATGAAAAGAACAGTGTGTTAAAGAGTGGAATTTGCATACGAAAAATAAAAATGCGGCGAAAATTAGACACGTCACAGACTAGTTATTTTCTGCTTTTACTCTGTTGCTGAGTAGCGGCGCTATTGCGTTGAAGAATCACAGGGGAAAAATTGTGCATAGTCAGTGAGAAAGGGAATGATTTTCTTCTGAAAGGATCGTATCTTCAACAGCAATTCAAAAGGAGAACTCTCTTTTGGAAGGAGTGCGTGTTCAAGAGCGATTCAATAAAACAATGCCTGGAATGCTGTGGAAGAAGAACATCTCAACTCAAATGGCAGGAGAGAAAAAAGCAGGTAATTTTGAAAGAAGTTCTGCAGCAGATACAGTACTGATAGCTGTACAATAGATTCATTTCTTTCTGGACCCACGGGCCCGATCTATTACTGTAAACGGGGAAATTTTCGGACGGAGGAAATTTTCGGAAAATTCGAACAAAAAATTCTGTCCGAAAATTTTACCGTACGAATTTTTTGTATGTACAGTATATTTCCATGTGCAGTACGTATAGCTAAAAATCTTAGAGTCAACGAAACTGAAAAAACGAGCACAAAAGCGACAAAACCTTCAGTTGCAGAGCAGTTCACAGGCTCATGTTTAGATTGCTAGCGTGAAGTATTCATGCCAACGAAACTGTGAATATGTGACCAATATGGTGCTGTGTCCCCTGATACCGTACTTCCGATTTTGCCCACCGTTTTTCTCTGCTTACAAACCTGCTTTACCCATCCGCATCTGCCTGGGGGACCCAAAGGTTTTTCACTGCTGCATGCTGAAACCCTACTTGACCCACGGGCCCGATCTATTACTGTAAATGATGAAATTTTTGGACCGTGGAAATTTTCGGATAAAAAAATTCTGTCCGAAAATTTTAACGTCCGAATTTTACCGTCTTTCATACATACGTACGTAGTCTACAGTACATTCATACGTAATACAGTAAATGTCGCTGTGCGTGCATGCACATTGAGGTCAGACATGTGTCCGAAAATTTCCCCATCCGAAAATACAACTTCAATCAACTCTCCATTCCATACCGCACGCATCCTCTTTCTTCTACTACCATTTATCAGCCCTTACATACTGCTACTTGTAAGGGCTTCACTCCTGTTTGGCCCTCAGGACAAACGGCTGGTAATCATTAATATCTGCCGCTCAGGCAGCATCTCTACTTCCAAAAGACAGCACACCAGCCTCTACTACTGCTAATTGTAAGGGCTTCACTCCTGTTTGGCCCTCAGGACAAACGGCTGCTAATCATTAATATCAGCCCTTCAGATTCCTCCACTCACACCTAGAATGGTTGCCTTTTTATAAGCTGCTTGTTACCATGAATGCAAACGGCCAGCAAGAATCCTTTCGAAGTTTCATGAGGCAATTTTGTTTATGTGTGTGCTTCAGGTGACAATTTGATTGATTGCGCCGAGTACGTAGAGGTGATGATGATGTACGGGTTGGATCCGCACAACGCTGAAGAAGCTTTCGGAAAGTTTGCACAGGTACCGAATACCTTCTAACATGAGATGGTAGCCCAACATGCAGCAGGTGAAAACACTGTAGAGAACGGAAAATATTTATGCCGTAGCCCGAAATTTCTTTGTCGCGACGTCTGTTTCAGAAAGATGGACGCCCAGTCAACTCGATCACCTATCAAGATTTCAGCAACTTATGGAATGAATATTTTCGATCGAGAGAGCCGGATACACCGGGAAATTTCCTCTTCGGGTTGATCTTCTGATTGATCTTGTCTTACTGTGTAGGAGCGAGGAACAGTGACAGTATTGTCTTTTGCATGCAAATGTTGTTAAAAATGCATAATTCTGCTTTAGGACAAGCAAGCAAGCACGAGCACGCACGCACTAACTATTCGCATAAGCCGAAGGCCAGCAGCAGCACATCATTTTTAAAATCATAAGGCCTAAAATCACAATTATGGATTTTTGATACTGTTGTGTTATATTCAATGTGAAATATGGGTATCAATTATGGACGAAACCATGTTGGCCCATTCACCAATCGGAGACATGTGCTCGGCCGTGTCCGTGCCGTGGCTCGACATCGACACACGTAAAGGCATGGATGACAGCCATGGATGCGCGGGCCCAGGTTAGGTATGGTACGCCGAGCGCGTTCCCGCGTCCCGCCTTCCAATGTGACTGAATATCCAAACAACACTTTTTTATGCCCAGAATGCCGAGTCAAAATCCTCGAGATACAGCGCTACATAAAGTAGCCAGTCACAAACGCTGCGATGATGACGAACGGCCCCTGACGAGCAGAGCGTAGCGAGCGTGCATAAATGTTGAGATGATATTAGTGCTGCAATGCAATGTAGGCCTACATGCATTATAGCATATTAGGACACAAAAAAAGAGTTTTGTTTATAACACACTGGTCAGAACTTGGCGAGTTAGTCCGGATATGGCACTCTATTTCTTCGTTGGTGGCCGCCGCTGTGCACTGACACGGATACGGAGGAGGAGCGAGATCTGGACCGGTGTGGGTATGGAGGGTAGTCATGCTCTTCTTGAGGCGGAGGATACATTGGCGGGGGTGCTGCTATCCCTTCTGGTGGAGGAGCGAACATGGGAGGGGGTGGCGGAGGAGGAGGAGGATGGTAAACTGCTGGTCCCGTAGCGATGACTGTTCCTTTCTTGCTATGAAATTTTGAACCTCCTTTGTTCCTGCGCTTGAAACAGAGAACGCCCATGCAGCAGCAGCAAAGAATGGCAGCGACGACGACAACGACCACCACCACTACTCCAAGGACGATGAGAAAGATGGCCCAGCCCGCGAGCAAGAGAAAAAAAAAAGAAGAAAAGAAGAAATCAAATGACATCTTCTGTGCCGTCGTCGATGTTTACGTAGAAGCCGGCGAAGCGACTTCGAGAAGCAGGAAAAAGAAGGGCAGAGGAAGCAGGCAGACAGCGGCTCCACCATGATGGGGATGGTGAGTAGAAAATAGGGCAGAGAAGCACTTGCAGAACAAGCTTGTTTCACAAAAAGGTATATATTTCTCCATACAGATATAATTTTTGTTTCTTTAGGTTTTTAGATATATTATATTTTTTTGGTTTTTTTTATTTTACATGGTTTTTCTTAAATTTCTGGTAGATCTTGTTTCAGTTCAGGCGCGGTTGGCTTACATCTTTGTGACAGGTATCGATTTTTTCACTGTCGTGAAAAAGATGGGCTCAGGCGCGGTTGGCTTGCATCTTTGTGACAGGTATCGATTTTTTCACTGTCGTGAAAAAGATGGGCTCAGGCGCGGTTGGCTTCCATCTTTGTGACAGGTATCGATTTTTTCACTGTCGTGAAAAAGATGGGCTCAGGCGCGGTTGGCTTGCATCTTTGTGACAGGTATCAATTTTTTCACTGTCGTGAAAAAGATGGGCTCAGGCGCGGTTTGCTTGCCTCTTCATGATAGGTATCGATTTTTTCACTGTCGTGAAAAAGATGGGCTCAGGCGCGGTTTGCTTGCATCTTCATGGTAGGTATCGATTTTTTCACTGTCGTGAGAAAGATGGGCTCAGGCGCGATTTGCACCTTCATGATAGGTAGGTATCGTTTTCAGCACGGTTTGCTTTAAGAAACGTTTTCTGTAAGGATTGAGAGTAGCCTATAGTGTACGCGGATGGGGGGTATTTTTTGGAAATCGAGATTATATGCCTATCGGATTCCCCATCAAAAACTGCATATTTTGATTAATTTTTAAAAAAAAATTCTTCAGGCATCATCGAGATATTGAGGGGTAAAGGTTGGAAGATCGCATTTTGCCGTTTTTCAGTGTTTTCAGCCATATTTCACACGCCAAGCTGAGGCGGCCCCGCTTGCGGCAGTTAAACGTGTATTAAAAGTAGTTCACGTGGAATACAGGAGTACATGCAAAAGCTCTGGCATGGGTAATTTATTGTTTTGCGAGATTTAGTTTTTGCCAAACGGACAGAACAACTTTTTGGCAATTACTAATATTCGCAATAAAACTTTACAACCGTTACTCAAAATATGCAAGACACCTTGTCGAAAACGCCGGACTACTGGTTTAGGCAATACCCTACGGCTTGCCAAAAAGGTACGAACGAACTGCCGCCAGCACAGCCGCCCCAGCTTGACGTGCAGCAACCAGAGCGTTTGGCGGGCTACAATTTGGCACACATATATGCCCCATAGGGACCCATGTCTGGACCAAATTTGAGCCCAATCTGCCACTTGTATGGCGAGATATAGTGTCGGAAAGCTCACACTAAAGTATTTTGCACCTGTTGCAAATTCGGTTATATGAATACCACGGCGCGAATATACCGCCTGCACGGCGAAATAATTTGACAGAAGGTAGAGGAGGCTTAGGTCTACAAACTTTATTACTACAGCAAAATTTTTCTATATTTGGAATTTTGACTACGGGCCTCTTGAAAGTTGAAAAATTCAGCAAAAATGCTCCCACTTTTTCTATTATCCTGGATAAAAGAGCAATACCACTGAAATTTTTTCCTCATAAGTAACCTATCTTATGCAGAATTTGATGTAGATTTCAAAAATAAAATTGGTTTTCCCAAAAAATTAACCCTTACCCAAAAATTGTCAAAAATATACTACTTTTGCACAATTATATGCTAGGGGTTAAATTTTTTGGGAAAAACAATTTTATTTTTGAAATCTACATCAAATTCTACATAAGATAGGTTACTTATGAGGAAAAAATTTCAGTGGTATTGCTCTTTTATCTAGGATAATAGAAAAAGTGGAAGCATTTTTGCTGAATTTTTCAACTTTCAAGAGGCCCGTAGTCAAAATTCCAAATATAGAAAAATTTTGCTGTAGTAATAAAGTTTGTAGGCCTAAGCCTCCTCTACCTTCTGTCAAATTTTTTCGCCGTGCAGGCGGTATATTCGCGCCGTGGTATTCAAATAACCGAATTTGCAACAGGTGCAGAATACTTAAGTGTGAGCTTTCCGACACTATATCTCGCCATACAAGTGGCAGATTGGGCTCAAATTTGGTCCAGACATGGGTCCCTATAGGGCATATATGTGTGCCAAATTGTAGCCCGCCAAACGCTCTGGTTGCTGAAATATGGCCGAAAACGCTGAAAAACGGCAAAATGCGATCTTCCAACCTTTACCCCTCAATATCTCGATGATGCCTGAAGAAAATTTTTTTTAAAAAATTCATCAAAAGATGCAGTTTTTGATGGAGAATCCGATAGGCATATTATCTCGATTTCGAAAAATACCCCCCATCCGCGTACTATGCAACCGCAACAGAAAACGTCTCTTAATGCTTTCTCCTTCAGGGTAGATTTGTAGTTTCCTTATGGTAGTTTCTCCTTATGATTGGTTTGTATCTTTTGGTTTTTCACTATTTTTCCATATTTAACTTTTTGCGCAGTATTCAATTTTTGAAAAAACATTTCTCACAGTGATTCTGTGGTTTATTTTCTCACAGTGATAACTTTTCAATTTCTGTTGTTGTGACAATAAGACAGAGT